>JAMKCH010002318.1:0-38928 GCA_023653785.1 Ophioderma brevispina | reverse complement strand
GAGGAAAAGTCGTGCATGTAATGGCTGAAATCAGTGTAAAATGAAACATAATCCATATTTATTGGATTTTTCCCACCGCTTTAACACACGCACTTGGTTTAAAAAATACAATTTCGATGATACGGTCCTTCTAACCAAACTCGTTTCGATAAGTCCCCACATTGTGTCCAACCATTTTCTGTAGGTGACGGTATATCTGAATCTGACCTATTCCATTTGCGGCTGTCCTGTAATTTGCACGCTTGTGTGAGGAGTAGAGACCACTTAGGTTGTAAATACAAAGAAATACCATTTGTTTAAAATCTGGAGGTATCTCAAATAAAAGCAAAATTATAACCTATATACGTTTTATATAGCGATCATGTCCACCGCTTTAATACACTTGGCAGTATCAGGGGTGTGATTGAGGTTTGTAGAAAATCCCCCTGAATTTTGGTAAAAAAAAACCTGAAAAACAGCGTAAAATAACCGAAAATGCTTAAATCGGGCTGAAATGAATAAAAATTGCGGAAATTTGAAAATAAAAAATCCTGAAATCATGAAAACCTGGAATAATCACAAACCCTGCAGTATACAAAAATACATTTTTGTTTTAAATCTGCTGGAGGTATCTCAAATAAAAACAAAAATATAACCTATAAATTTTATATAGCGATGTCCACCGCTTTACCACACCTTTGGTAGTGTACATAACATGAAATACCATTTGGTGATAAAATCTGGAGGTCTATCAAATAAGCAAATTAATTAACTCGAGACATTTTAATAAGAATTGTCCCACCGCGTTTAAAACACACACTTCGTAGTACAAATAACACGAAATACCACTTTGTTATACATCTGGAGGTTGTCTGCCGCTTAGGTTATGCGTAGGTTTAGTGCTGTATATTCACCAAGACGGGAAAGTCCGATTCATTGGATCATCTTCATCCACTTCATTATCTTCCTCATCTGACATTTCCTCTTCGTTGCTTCGCCAAGATAGCGAGGCGTGATGCTAATGGGTCCTTCTGACCAAATTGGCTGAAAAAGTATGTACATCGTGTCCAAACCATTTCTATAGAGGTGGTATATCCTGATTGGGCACATCTGAAGTTATCGGGAGTGTTTTGCCAGTGGTAAGATAGTTGGGAAGTAGATGCTGAGGTATAGCGGAAATGTATGCTTCCCTATGGATTGGCCCAATATCAAGGCATTAAAAGGCTTTGACTCAGATATTTCCCGATGAGGGCCCGCACTCAATTTTCAAACAATCGTGTTTTTTGCATACACATAATGCTTGTCATAGACTAAATCACCTGTGACATAACTAAGCTCAACTCGAAATCCTTCGTATAGAAAATACAACTCGTTATAAAATTCCGACTCGGAATGATTGTTACACGGTAATCATATGGCACTGTTATACTGTTGCATAAATGTTTACGTGCATACAACACGAAAAATCGATCATCTCGTAACTTTGAATTAAGCAGTTTAGGTGACTATCTTTAGTTCTAGAATGATTATTTTTTAATTACTACCTGAAAAAAAAATATTTGGAAATCTCGGAGTCAGCCTTTAACAAAGTAAGGGCCATCATGCTTAAGAAGATGAATTTGGTGATGGTCAGACCATTAGGAGCTCATCTAAATTTGATATGTCAAGACTCACCTGCCAATTAGTCTCGTTTCCTCACACCAAGCTTGCAATTCCAGTACTTCGCAATGGAATAGGCAGATCTGCTTATTCAGGATATACCACTCTTACAGACATGGGTTGGACACGATTGGAGGCTTTTATCGAGGCAGTTTGGTCGAAGGACCTGTATTGCCATCGAAATTGGTATTTCTTTGTACAATGTGTGTATGTGTGTGTGTGTGTGGTGTGTGTGTGTGTGTGTGTTGTGTGTGCGTGCGTGCGTTTGTGTGTGTGTGTGTGGTGTGGTGTGTGTGTGTGTTGTGATGTTAAAGCGGTGGACAATTGCTATATAAATGTCCACTAGGTTTATAATTTTGCTTTATTTGGAGATGCCTCCAGATTTATAAAAAATAGTATTCTTATTTATTTATACTACTAACTGTAGGTTACATAACTGTCTGTTTCTACTACCAAGTGTGGTGTTAAAGCTGTGCACCAATCTTATAATAAAATGTTTATAGGTATAATTTTGCTTATTTTGAGATACATCCAATTTAAACCAAACGGCATTTCTTTTTTTATTTATATACGAACGTATGTTACAGTGGTGGACATCGCTATATGAATGTCTGTTTTACACTCCAGCCCTTATGCTAGATATGATTTAATTACAACACCAAGTGTGTGTTCATAGGCAATTACTATTTTAAAAACAAATCAATTGTGTGTTTTCTATTATACAGTCTAGCTTTAGTGATTGCAGTTTTTTAGATTTTGCCAATGTTTAATTTGCAACATTTTAACAAATATAAAACAAAATCTGATGTTCAACTTGGGTTTAAATATGGCTTATGATATCATTTACCACCTTACTTTCGAAAAAAACATGACTTTCCTCTGAAATTAAGATCCTTTGCTGGCCATCTTGCATTGAAACCGTTAACCGAACAAAAGTATGATTTAAATTAGTTTCTATGGGACTGTTCCGGTCTTGGTTGAATATGAGAGCGACTAATCCCATCTTATACCTAGCGGGAGACAATCGCGATATTAAATGTCTGTAGGTTATAATTTTTATTTGAGATACCTCCAGAGTGATAACAAAATGGTATTCTTTTTTGTTTTACTACCAAGTGTTTGAGATACCTCCAGATCTTATTACAAAGTAGTAATTTTCGATTTTATTTACCTACTAAGCGTAAATGTTAAGCGTGGACAATCGCTATATAAAATATTAAACAGAATGTTAATTTTTTTTTTTTTATACTGCCGATGCGGTAAAGGCGGTGGGTAATCGCTCTATTAAACTTTAGTTTAATTTTGCTTTTATTTGAGATGACCTTCCATATTTCTAACAAATGGTTATTTCTTTTTTATTACACACCTAAGCGTGCAAATTACAGGACAGCGCAATGGAATAGGTCAGATTCAGGATATGCCACCTCCTACTGAACATGGTTGGACACGATGTGGAGAATTTATTGAGCCAGTTTGGTCAGAAGGACTCGTATTGCCATCGCAATTGTATTTTATACCAAGTGCGTGTGTTAAAGCGGTGAAAAATCCAATAAATATGGATTATGTTATCATTTACCACTTGTATTTTCAGCCAATAAAGCATAACTTTTCCTCTGAAATTAGAATATCTTGAATCTAGTGAATTGAAACAGAACAAAAGTATGGTTTAAATTAGTTTCTATGGATTAAAACATCTCATTATCTCATTCGTTCATCAAAATTTATGGCTAATATTCAAATTTGGCAGCCATATTGGCCGCCATCTTGGATTTGAAGCATTATAGCAAAACAAGAATACCAAAAATGAATTTGGGAGGGTTGAAAACATATCAGTAAACATTTTATTTGTGTTTTATTGGCATTTCTTAGCTGAAAAATGACTTTTTCAAATGTTGACAGCCATCATGGCGGCCATCTTGGATATCTCGAGAGCATCGGGATTTTTTCACTGTTAACATCCCAAAAGTGTTTTAGGACACTAAAAGGCACCTAAAAAGTTGGTGTGGGTAAGTTCTGTGGGGGTGCACGGGGGTGTACCATACATACCCCACTAATTGCTTCTTATTTCAAGAGTGCTATTTATAAGAGATTACTTCCAGACAGCTACATGCGATTTACCAGCATTGCGACCGAGGCTGAGAAAATTAATATAATTGAGATGTTTTCAGATGCATTAATTTGTGGCACACTGCTCGATATATTAAAAATACCAATCGCTGATTTGACCAATAATTATGAATAAGATTTCAAAGTGACTAATTTCTTTGATAACGATAACACATTTTCTCTGATAACGATAACATGTTATTGACTTAATACATGTCGATTGACCAAGGCTATTACCTTCAGGAAATCACTTCCTGATGGTGCTATACCTCAAAATTGTCTATGGGCTCAGACGATGGCGGCCTGGGGTGGCGGTCAAGACTCTTTCAATATAGCAACACACTAAAACGAACCAAACATCAATACAGCCATAAAGCACAAATTTATTTAGGCACTTTAATGTGTTCGGTCAAGGGTGTTCTCATGACCCACTAAAGACTTAGTCCCCGTCCGTTATTCATACATAAAAATTCAGAAATTACCCTTACAGCGGAGTTGATTCTTCAGCTCCAACGATTTTGAAATACGAAAACGTTGTCATATAATATATCAAAAAATAATCATCAAAGATAAGCAATCACTGACCTCCCATCGCAACACTGTTGTGCAGAGACCTCTGGCTAGAAAATCTAGGGCAGTCTGCGGTCAGAATTGCTATGTCTCGCTAGTTTTGAGAGACTGTTCCAGTTGCCTGGCCTAAAACAATGGAACCACAGAAGTGAATCTGGGTCAGAAGTGACCCAAAGTCCAGGCAAAGTTAACATCAAGTGGGTCTATGTCTTGTATAGAATATTTGGGCCGGAAACCGTGCTTTGCATCAAGGTTACTATGTTTGTTTAGAGAGATGAAAAGACGATTTTTCGAATTTTCGAAAGGACGGAAGGACAGTGATTGGTCTATAATTAGTGATGTCATAAGGGCCATTACTTTTAAGGTGGGAATCCTGATGTTTTCCTACCAATGATTGTGTTGAGAAATTTACTCACTGTGTGCTTCCAATCGAGATGCCTTCTGTGTGTTCAGATACCGAGATCATTCCAACTTGATAATCTGCATTTGATCTGAAGGACAGCAACTACCAGGTGTGACGGAATGCCGACCAGTGGAATATAACACATTCGATGCAAGCCTGAATACGTGATTTATAGAAGGTTCCTCTGTTTTCTCAGAATATCCAACAATGTCTATATCAACATATTCAACCACGCCATCAAATATAGTGGTGTTCCACGTGATCTCGTAGTCTTTTAGATCCTGATACCACCACTTTAATGCGTTTCTACGCTCTATCCTTGGGTTGACTTGGTCAACACTGACTTTAAGTAGAAATATTAAAGATAAAGTTATTTATTTTATAGCTTAAACTATCAGGAAAGAAAGGATTTCTATTTTCCTTCTACCATGATTGCCCCATAGGAGTTACTTGTGTGCAAAATGGTTTCGACCATTTTACTCTACATGGCCGACTTTTGTTATTTGAGATTTGTTATCAACCCCGTTTTCACCAGGTACTAACAAGATATTGTAGTTAATAAATATCTTCAAAAATAATTTAGGTTAATGCATTTCTGCAAGTGTCTCCGAAGCATGCCTAACCCCTTTGAAATTCCCAAATCCCCCTAAATGATCAAAAAAGCCTTTCTCGATGAATATCCCAGATTTTAAGCGTGATATTGTGCACCATGATCAATACAGTTTGACCTCAAACACAAACATTATTGACCTTTGTTTATTCTGTGCTAGTGTAAACCACAATCAGTATATTTTGTAGATTTTGAGACGTCACCGCTGTATGTCTATTTGCGGGAGACGGTATGACAAATTTCCTCCAATACTTTTTTCACTATTTGGTGGTTTGTTTCTACATTAAAGCAGTGATATGGAATTGTACACACTTATCCCTGATTTATAAGTTTAAATAAATGCATTTCCACATTTTCGATTCTCTCGCAATATCGCTGCTAATCCCTTTAACTGATTAACTGATATGGTAGAAAAAACAATGTGTCACTGTGTATTGAATTGCAGCTGAAGCAGTGTAATACCAAAATAAGAACAAAAATAGTAAGTTTCATGGTAACTGACTTACTTAAATTTATTGATACATTTTACAAAAGAGGCTAGATCAATGTGCAGACTGGAAAATGAACCACTTAGATGAAATTGGCATAACTCCTGACTACAACAGCTTACTGAGAAATCCGAAATTCCTCATGTTTTCCTATTTGCCACAAAAAATGAAATTGAGCGCAAATCATTCCGACCCGCCCTGTATTTGATTTCATTAACTGATATGGTAACATGT
Organism: Ophioderma brevispina; assembly: GCA_023653785.1. NCBI lineage: Eukaryota > Metazoa > Echinodermata > Ophiuroidea > Amphilepidida > Ophiodermatidae > Ophioderma > Ophioderma brevispina. Next base: position 32,879 of record JAMKCH010002318.1, on the reverse strand, counting down.
CAGTAAAACCTCGATAAATGCAAATTCAACTAATTGTCGGTAAAAACATACCGCATAATATAAAGCTGACGACATCTTCTAAATTATAGTTTTAAGAAGTCGCCAAATCATTCTATCCTGCTACGTATGGCACTGTAGTCTGTACTTACCATAGGTAAACATTCCCTGGAAATTATAATTCACACCTCCATCCGTCGAAACGGATAGTGGAATTCTACCTATGAAAAACACAGTTGGGGTGACACAACTGGCCCGCTCATTTTGCTCGTGATTTCCCGTGACAATAACATCGTCAAATTTACACTTGATGAAATCCATTTTCGGATTGAAACATGGTCCAGCTATGTAGATGATATCACCACCCAACATGCTACCGATAGTTGGATACATCACGAAAGAACCTGGTTTTGGAAAGAAATACATGCAATAAAAGTCTCTTGTTTTATTAAATTTCAGGAATTGAGAATAAAATCTAGGATTATATTCAGGAAGTAAATTAAAGCAGGGGGTGATTAGTGCATATACAGGCATTTCTTCTTTTTTCCATTTTTCCACAGAGGGAAAACATTTATCATAATGATTCATATTCATCTAATAGAAACATTTTACAATAAAAGTACTCAGACAAACATCGAATTAAAGTACATGCGCTCAGATGTAGTACTTTTAGGTATTCCATATAGCGCCAAAAGAGGGTGCAATATAGTGGGCAGTCGACCACAGAGCCAACATTAAATACTCTCCAAATGTGAAGGAGCAAAAGAGAATTTTTTTTACAATAATACATGTGTTCCTTTTTTTTTCTAGCGACCAATCTGTCGCCTGCCGTCACCGATTGTGAGATGATAGGCCTCACAAACCTTCGACCAAATGAGGGTCCACATGCAAAATCAATAAACCAAGTCCGATTCCAACTGACTCCAACTTTTCAGATGAGGTCCATTTTACATCCCAGCCCCATACCCACAACTCTCCTCACACGATCTTTGACATGTTAAGTGGCTTGACCTTGGTAAGTGACCTTTGACCTTGGTAAGTGGTCTCTGACCTTTGTTTAAGTGACCCTTGACCCAGGCAAGTGACCTTGACCTTGGTTCAAGTGACATTTAACTTGTATGACATTTTTGACACTCGCGTATAGAGGAGTGGCGTGGTCTAGTGGTTATAGTCCAGGAGCCATCATTCCGTATCTCGCTTAAACAAGGTTTGACCTTACAGCTCTGGCTCTAAAATTTTGACCCAACATGCATCCCCAAGGTAGTGCTATATGTTGGGGGCGTATGAAAAAGGGTATTGTTGATTAATTTAAGTAAGCCTCTTGCGAAAAAAATAAAAACCAAGATGGGCGTCCAAAAATGGACGCTTCTACCTAAAACAGTTTTATGTATAACTTTTGATTACAACCTCCAAAAATAGTCCCGTTTACGTCATTAAAAGTAATCACATTTTATACAGATGTGAGGTACCAATTGATGGTATAGGTTTAAGGATGCAAGGGTACAAAATTAAGTTAAAAAAACATGTCTTTTTTTAGAAAGTTTGAAAAAAAGGACTTTTTTATATTTATATTTTCTTAATATGGTTTTTAAACCATATACCAAGGTGCATTTGATATTTTCCACAAATTTGACCTGATATAATACGCGACGGGCCAAAAAAATATCAGGAGCATTAGATATACCAAAAGCAAGTATTACGTAACGAAGTTCATAAAGCAGTTAATTTGAGATTTTAAAGCTTTTAAGTGCACTCTATATAACCTATACAGAGTAACTCCTTCAACAAAGCTAGAGTATTGATTTGAAAATGGATATTACATGACATTGTCCCCCAGTTGGTGAATGAATGAATGAATGAATCAAGCATCAATCAATCAATCAATCATCAATCAACCAACAATCCCACAAACAACGCCAAAGCGCGCAGAAAACACCTTAGAAATCTAAAATGTCCAGGCAAACCAGACATGTTGAATTTTGTTCCTGCCTGCTTGGATAATTGGGTTGGGGTGGGGGGCATTACACATGGTTCCATTCCCATGAATGCACCTTGAAACTGTTTAAGAATAGCTGTGCAGTATAACAAGTGCGTCACTACAAAATACCAATTCTCAAGGCCTTTTGGGGGCACACACACCTAGAAAGCCCCATCTCCAACTTGTGCACGGTTCTGGGCACCTGGCATATAAAATCTTTCACAGCACTTTGATGCTTCCATGTATACAAAAATGCATAGATCACTTTTCCATTAATCAAAAAAAAATCCCCCAAATGGCTGAAAATTATCCCTTCATATAGTACGCCATCCCTCGGCTCAATGCGCCGAGCCGTACAATTATTGCATCAAATGCGTAAAGCTATCCTGACCTTATTTAAAAGACTGCCATTTATGATAAACGCCTGGTAGTTTTTTAAAGCAATTATTTCTTCCAGTTTGATATACATATCAATATTATGGAGAAAAGTATTAGATCTAGGAGTGTATTGTTCAATTTACACTTATATAAGAATTGTTTGGCTAGCAATATGACATATTGCAAATGGAGGACTACATATTTAAAAATAAAAAATATATATATATTTTCCATACTCTAACTAATGTCACATTGAGTTTTTTCTCTTATCCACGACAACACCTGTATCCAAAAGGATTGGACGATCCTGCAATGAAAAAATAAGTGCTCAAGAGTCGCGATATCATCACCACAAAGTCTATAGCGCCATTTAAACAAAAAATAAATTTGAGCAATGAATTCTGTGGAGAAATTTGAAATGAAAGTGTAGTTTGTGAGTCTATTGCGGATCTCCAGGGTAAGTAAAAGGATGTTTGGAGGAGTGGCGGTTATATCAAGAAATTGTTTTAAGCAATTTATTTTTATTCTTACTCCCAATTAGCAAAAAATGGTCGACACCAGACCAATCCAAGGTTGTCAGCATGAAACAGGTAATATAGTTCACCAACATTCCCCAACTCGTTAATCGACTTCCACTTTTTAATTAAACAACTATCGCTATCTAGTCCGGAAGGGGTTGTGTGCAAAAAAGACTAGTCAATGTCACTATTATCATTAATATTGTTCAATGGATACAAATTTGATTAAAAAACCGCTTGAGCATTAAGAATATCCTTGGTCTGAAAACTTCATCACGATCACAATTTCTCGAATATGTTTTTGATCAGAGTGTTGTATTTTAATTAAAGAAATACCTACTACTCTTTTTCCCGTCTTCAACCCACAGAGCTTGCAGGGATACAAAAAAAAAGAATGTGACTTTTGACCTAAATACTCAAGAACTTCTCTTGCAGCTATTATGAAGTTTAACATAGTTGGATAAAGTTTGCACTGCATATCAAGGGAATTTAGTTTCCTGTTACGTTACTTAATCCTGTTTTTCAGTAATCTTGTTTCTCCTTAATTTAATAAGTTTCCAAGGTAATATTTGATTCATTTCCCATGCCTCCGGAACTTTTTACCACTAAATATTCGTGATCTGATAGCATAATTACTATCCTTTAAGAGATTTGTATTTATTTACAAAGCCTGACGGGCCTAGTGAAGTGTGTGGACTAATTTGGTCTTTAAATTAAACTATAGACCAGTTAACAGCAATGTTGAAAACATGTTAGGGCCTGGTTATCTTGAAATAGGTCGGCCTGACAGTTGCACACTGGGCAATTGCATGTATCTGTTAGAGTTTTAACACTATGGGCCATAACGATTCGAGGCTGGATAGGCAACAAAAGAAAGAAGTGACGGAGGATGTTAACTGGTTTATTCTAAGGAGTCAGTTCACCAGCATTATTTCGTATACTACGTGTTAGGCGTAGTATGGTATGGTGTGTCAGATAATTTGGTTTTTTTTTAAGTGTTGACACATGTGGAAAACGAATGGACAATAATTATAAACCTGGGGGTACAGGAGTCTGGGGATGAAATGGTACCTATTGCCGGAAACCAGATCGTTCAAATGACACTCTATCCGAGACCCAGGCCAGGCATATACCAATGGAATTTTAACTAGGATTTTAAACTCCATTTGACCTATTTTATGGACTTTTATTCCGTTTTGAGCATGAATCAATACAAAAATCATCATTGCAGATTCAAATCAATTCAGATCAAAATCAAATTCTGCCGATTTTAGACTCTTTACCTGAAAATGAAAGTAAAATTTGCTACCCTATGTGAGACGGACAGAGAATAGGATTGAATTGATTACCATATTATCGCAAGTCTCGAGACATGCCCTGGTCTCGCATTTTTCTTGTAACGGGGTGGTTACCCGACCAGAATACCCAGTTCCCCCCCCCCCCCCTGGAATTATTAATTTTGGGGTTTCTATGAACATTCTAAAGAGGATCTATATAGATTTAATGAGAATGTCTTGGTTTAGGAATAAACAAGTTAAACATGGCTAATGCTAGGCTTGTCTATCACGTCTTAAAGCATTGGATCAAACAAACGTGTTTAAATCCACAAAGCTGGCTCTTGTTTATTTTTATACCAACAACAGGAAGACTTACCACGAGCCATAAATGAAAGTAATAGGTGAATTTGTGTATCAGGTGCAAAAAGTTACCATAGCCTCTCATAAGTGTTGTTGCAACGATAAGAAAAAACCACTTTTTTAATTCAATTCAAATTCAAATAAGTTTTATTAGCATCTCGTTTCCGTCAATACATACAGAATGATAAAATAAAATTGTGGACCATGATTCTGCAGCAAAATATATGGACAGCATATGGACACCTCAAACAAACATCCACCCTTCTGCACAACAACATAATCAGACAACAGATATCCACAACAGTGGACGAAGTGATCCCCGTATGTCCTCCTGCCTTAAGGCAGGTGACACAAAAACCACCCAACAATCTACCCCAACAACTCCCACCGATCCTGAGCTCCCTCACACTTGGAAGAGCAAGGTAGTTTGCACCCCAGTTACCAAAAAAAACACAAACAACATAACTGCGCGGTGGCAACCGGCCTGGCATGGGTTATTCAATACTGAGTACCAAAACATCCAAAACAGACACATACCAAACCCCCTTCCAAACCCATTGCCACCGCACCTTCATATGGCGTATCTAATCGATATTAAAGGGGCATTTCGTGATCCACAGCCTCGTCCCCCGACTTACCTCAGAAAAGTTGAGATTTTTATATCATCTAACCCGTCGGGCTAAGTATAGTATGTGTGCCCAATCTGACGTGCAAATTCAATCGTCTCTGCAAGAAATTCGCGATTTTGTATTTTCTGTCCGTAAACGGACAGAAATTACTGTACAGTGGACTATGGGAGATTTTGATATGAACATTTGCTCATAACACCAAAGCGCAAGATCAGAATCAACTGAAATTTTGGGAATAAGATTTTCTCAATGATATCTAGCTAAACATAAACAAAACAGAAAGGGTTAGAATCACGAAATGCACCTTTAATACATGCTGTGTATTTATACATGCATTTTCTACCATTCCATACGCTACACCACACATCATCTTCACCAAATACAGGAAATTTTCATTTTGCACCGAACTGAGGGACTTTTGTTTTAAATGAAAAAATGTACCAGCGGCAAGTTTTTGGTTAATATCCCTTAATGAGAATTTCTTGAATTTCTTTTTTAAAAAATAGGAATAGGGACATCAACACCATCTTGAAAATAAGCCAAATATTTTATAGACATCTTGAGTTTTACAAAAAAAACAAAAATAAAATCCTATCACCTGTCATTAAGAAAAGAAAACTTGCATTGTCAAGTGAAATTTTGAGGAAGATTTACAGATCAAGAGAAGGTTGAGGAAAAAGATAAAAGGAAACTTTATCGCTAAAGATGTAAAAGACGTGATGTCCTGCTTTGAATTAAATCGTGATTTCAAAAGACGAGGAATCATCATCATCAAGTATATACAGTCCTCTAGTTGTTGTGAGGGGATTAATCTCCCAGAAGACGTAAAAGGAACTAATGAATGTTTACGTATCAATAGAATTACATGAAGTGTGAATAAAGTTAATTTGACCGATGAAGGTTCTCCCGAATCCATTGTAGGTGAGCTGATGAAAATAACACTTACGAAATAAGCAGCGTATCAACGGGATCGTCTGCTGACATTTCGAAACTGATGTTGTTAAATAAATGCAGAGAAAATATCATCGCACAAAAAAAAATCAAAGAGAAAACCGTCGAAAAGACAGTTTAAAGGCGGAATTGTATTCGTACCGTGCAACATTCCTTGAGACGCATGCGTACAGCGTACTTGTGTTGATGTCCTTTTGGCGCTGGGGAGTGGTATCGTGGTCCTGAGGTTGTCGGTCGGGACTGGTTTTCGTGGTCATTTCCTTTTGGAAGGGTGATTTTTCCTACTTTGGGATCACTTGAGTTTTGAGTGTTAGTAACCCGATATTACTGAATGACGAATTCCCCTCTGCCATTTCGTGGGTCTTCAATTGATGTTGGTAGTTTACTGTTTGTGTGCTTTGAAATCAATAAATTGAAGCCTTGGGCACTGAGAAATAAAAAAAAAGGTTGATTTGACTGTGACATCATAGACATATTTACAATGGATCCCGACAGCTTACCTCGCTATACATTACGATCGTCAATTTCAGCTTATCAACACGAAAACACCCATCTGCCGGAACCCCCAACATACTTGTCGTTTCTTGATGTTCACAGATCTGCGGTGCGATCAGGTAATTTATACTGAAGAACCTCATTTCACTCACCAGCATTAAAACCAGCCTACGTATTTTAATAATAAATGATAAGAAGAATGTCTCGTACTTTGCACTCTCGTCAGTGAGAACACTTATACCTACAAACGTGACGAGTCCAAAGACACGTAATCTGTAAAAGAAGTAGAGAAATTCAAAGAAATATGTACCACCAACATTAATACGAATTGGAAGTCGATATTAAGCTGTAAGTGGTAAATATTTCATTATTCACCCGTTGAAATTTTGGGGTTTGATTTTTTGATAATAACAACCGAATGACAACATTCATCACATTGGTCGTACTACGAAAGGATACCACCAGCAGGAGGGAGTTAGAAGGCGCCAAAGGACCGGCCCTTACCTTTTATTCGTTGACGAAAAAAAACCGCTATCCCCTTTTTGCTGGTATGAAGATGCAGATGTGTACAGGCCCCCAAGAATATTTGGCAGCTAACAGTGAGGTGAAGTGAGTTATTAAATTGCTCATAAAATATTATAAATCAATCTCGAGTAACATAATATAAGTGTAAACGTACTGTGGCATATTAGTGTGTGAGAACCAGGGACGTTCCGTTACGCAGGATGTGTTATTTGGGGGGGGGGGGGTGCGGGACTTCGAACAAGTGTACCTTTTTTAGGAAAAATAGACCTAACCCCCAAAATGGTCCCTTTTTTGGACTTTTTGACAATTTCACCCACAAAAAAGTGGACTTCTTGTCAATATTCTCTAAGTTTGTTTGGACCTTTCTATCACAAATCATCAAAAAGTGGACCCTTTTTCCCCTTTTGTGGAATTTGAATTTGGGGGGTTCGCGGGGTGGGGGGGGTACTGCCGTACGGGCCTGTGTTTAGAAGAAACAAGAAGAATTAGAAGGTTCTAAAAATTGCTCAACCGAGTGAATGGTTGCCGGAAAAGTGTATCATGAACTATAGGTGGCGCCATACTGCATATACAGTCAGGCGGAAGGCATGAGGTGCTATGATCATAGGCTCCACCAATAATTTGCACGTTATTTTATCCAAATCGGAAAGCAGCCAGCACCTTAAAATTTGACCCCTCTGTACAACTGAAATTACCCTTTTTTTTTTTTTTTTAATTGTAATTTGAATTTGCTATAACTCTTAAATTACATTATAGATAGTTACAAACATACCTTTCTGAATCTTGTGGTTGACAAATAAATCAGGCATACTTTTCAGTGCACAATTGATCAATTATTTAAAAAATTTGACCCCTGTACAAACTTTGTTTTGGCCCCCCTCTCTTAAGGCACCACTTGTGGCATAAGAAATTGTGTTCAGGGGTCCTGTCAGCTGTAGATCTATTTAATCACTCAAACCTTTTTTTGTACTTGCGAGTTGTGTTACAAATGTCTGAGCTCCGGGGCTACATCATTGCTCCAAGTATATTCACATCCAGTTACTCCAAGTTGATGAGAGAGATCTCATAACAGTGACAGTGACAGTAATGGCAGTTATTTATACACACTGTCTAGTGGACATATTGTCATAGTAGTTTCAGCTCCAACAGTTGTGTCCGATTGTGTAGCCGTCTTCGGTTTTGTATTTCGTGGCCTCTGAGTTATCGAAGGATCAATAAGCTACAGCACTTTTGGATTTTATATTTAGTCGACCTCCGAGCGTCGGGAGTCATAAGGAGATGATTTTCTTCAGTAAGGACAAATCTTTCGGGGACACGTCTCACTATTGGAAATTGAAGTTTTACGCTGGGATATACACCAGGACTTTTAGTAACTGCATCTTTGTTATAATTTTGCTGCGGCCAACGTCGCGGCACACACCAGGTAGTAAGTTTAGTGGATTATTATTAATTAACCATAACTTTATTACAACTCGATAAATTGTTATTTATTGATATCTAATCAATGAATAAATGTTTTAATGTGATTGATCAAAATAAATATTTTTGTTATTAAATTTAAAATCAAATTTACAGTGTATTGTCTAGTTGTTATTCAGTAGTTTGAATCCGTAGTTTAGAGGTGGTTTTGGCCTTGGTCAAGTTGACCGTAACAAAATTGGGGGCTCGTGTCCGGGAAATACGCTGAAAAAAAAAACATTTTGAACAAATTTTTATTGTGTGTTTAACTTTGATATCTCTGCTGTATAAAAAAAAAAAAAAAAAAAAAAGTTTGTTACGTGGGAGAAGTTTGACGTGTTTAAAAAGTCGGACTTAATGGAATTGGCCAAGTATTATGGGGTAGAGGTCAAGCATCCCATGAGAAAACAGTTGATTAAAAACACATTTTGTTGCAGAAGATTTGCTAGATGGGAATGTTTGGAAAACATAGTGGAAATTCAGAATGGGTCAGACAGTACTTGATATTGAAACAGTTGGAAATTCAAATGCAATTAGAAACGGCCAAGTTGGCTTTAGAACAGCAAAAGTTAGCACAAGAAAGAAGAAAGAAAAAAGACAAAAAAATTGGCTTTAGAGCGGGAATTAGAGAAGGAAAACTTGAATTAGAAAAGGCACTAAAACAACAGGAACTAGATGCCAAATTAAAAATGGAACAAAAAAAAGAAGACAGATTACAAATGGAGGAAAGAATGAAGTTGGCAGAAATTGAAGCTAAAACAAAATTAAAACAAAAAAAATAGAGAAAGGCACATCAGGATCCTCCTCACAATCAGGTTTTGATGCCACCTGGAATATCAAATTGGTTCCGACATTTAGGGAAACAGAAATTGACAAGTATTTTTTGCACTTCAAGAAGATTACTGAATGTATGAAGTGGCCTAAAGAGCAATGGACAACATTGCTTCAGACTGTGTTTATTGGGAAACGTGTCTATCAGTTGATCAGTGCCTTGGTTATGAAGTAATAAAGCGGTCTATTTTTAGGGCCTATGAATTAGTGCCTGATGTTGACTTTGCTACGGTTCAGGAACAAATATTGGATACACTATAAATTTTGCAACGGATAATATAGTTATGTGCAAATGGTTGAATCATTTGTTTAACTCTAGTGATACAATGTAACCAAAAGAACTTTGGAGACCTGTTTACAAACAGTGCTTATATATATGACATTATATATCTCATAAAATGGTCATACAGGGTGAGTCAAAAAAAAAGTACAACCAAATTGAATGATTTTTCATGGAAAACCCTCTATGCTATTCATATATTTTCTTCTTAAAGTACATTCCCTGTTTTGTTAGCTCTCATATAAAAATTACGGCATTAAAATTGATTAACGCGTTCAAAAGTTACAGTTGCGGAAGTGAAAGTACCCTATGTGAAAGACCGAACAAGTTACACGTTTGAGTAACCCAAAGAGTACTCTTGGTTTTACGTTCATCTTTGGGATTTGCAGCATATTCTCCATTAATTACACATTTGGAATAAATGTCAGGGAACACCAGTAACGTAACCAGCCTGTGGGTGAGGGCGTGGGAGGGGGAAGGGGAAGGGCGGGATCCGCACTCAAAATCTTTGCCCCCTCCTGGCCCGAATTATAGAGATCAGGAAAGTAATAACTTGATAGTATTTTACAAGTTACCATGTTCACCTTTGCAAAACGTGTTTTTAGTGATGCCTCAAAAGTTAAATGGTTCCCATCGCCTGGTCCCCTCTCCCCAAATGAAAATGTATGGTTAGATAGTTGGGTTTGCAAAATGAAACAAGATATCAAAATCATATTTAATGGAATACATTTTTGAACCCGAAGCAATAATTTGCAGCATTCTTTTCAACTTGCTTGATTTCCACGTAGTAAAACGTCCAAAATACATGTATAGGGCTGGATAACAGATAAAGCATTAAATGGATCATTTTAAATATATCCTGTTAATTTCATTAAATCGTAAGTATTCTACATGTACATTATCATTCAACACATGTCCTGCGTATAGCATTTGAATACGGCGCCAAAGAAATCAACCTGTTAATTTATTTTGAAGCACTCACGCTGCGTAGTAATGAGTCTCATGTGTACTGTCAGGGTGATATTTGTTCGGGGCAGAAAATAGATACCTTCACAAAAATAACCGTATCTTTTGAATGGCTTGATCGATTTTAAAAATTTAAAATTATTGTGAAAGCTGATTAAACAGACTATCTAACAAAGGAATTAATTTGGTAAATTTCGTTAAGGTTATTTCATAAAAAATCCCTCATTTGGTTGTACTTTTTTCTGACTCACCCTGTTAATTGCATTACGGGAAATGCTTGTGAATTGTTAGCAGAATTTTTCAGCTTTTATACAAATAATGTGTTAGTTTTTGCGGGACAACTATGTGTTAGTGTAACTAATATATAGTTTTCCAGAAAATACAAAGCACATGCAACGCGTACACATTATTTATTTGTATCTGTATAATAAGACCCAAATGGCACCAAGAATCATTTTGTAAAACTATACTATGACTTATTCGCAGTCTACATAAACGGATTCATTGCAAAGTTTTTTGGTTACATATTATCAGTAGAGTGCAACAAATGGATCAACCATTTACAATTACCCGTTGCAAAATTTAGAGTGTAGGTGGCTCACTTCAAAAGATGTGAAACAAGACTTTAATCAACTTAGGCAACTTTAATTGAGCAGTTCAAACAGTGCATTCACGCTGACATAGAAACTCATTTAGATGAAAGCGTTATCAAAAAATTGCACAATGCAGAATAGCAGATGATTACGCCCTCACACATTAGTTCTTCCAGCAATAGTACGGGTGGGCCTAACAAGTCAGGCCAGATTACAAGTGTTTTAATTAAAATAGGCCTAACCAAAGTAGATCATTCCAAAGTCATGGTATTACTAAAGAAGGAAACATTCAGCCAGGTTCCTCCAGTGAGGGGAATAAGGGCCTTTCTAGTGCCAAGTCAGGGGATGGTTTTAAGTCAGATATAACTTGCACATATTGCAAGGATATTCAGGTCATGTTAAAACAAGCTGGTGGAAGTTGATGGGGAAGCAGGTGGATGTGAAACGGAAGTCTGCTCCCACGGGGTTTTCTGTGCTTTCAGACAGAAAGATGCTGAGTCTGCAAAAGTTAGGGAAGACTTTGAACCATTTGTTTTGGAGGGTTCAGTGTCGCTTGATGTTGACAAAGTTGATCCAACACCCATAAAGATCATGCGTGGCACATGTTGTGCCCAATCAGTGATTTTGGAGGGATCATTGCCCGTTGGTGAAGTCAGTGCAACAGGTAAGAATGCTTTGATCCAAGGTATAGGTATGGATATATTAGTGTCCCTCTTCACAAGGTGAATTTGAAGTCAGATTTGGTCTCTGGTACAGTCATAATTGGAGTAAGGCCAGATCTTCCAGTCAAAAGTGTTTCCATGTTATAAGGGAATGATTTAGCAGGCGGGAAAGTACATCTCGAACCAATTGTTACCCACAAGCCCTGCACAGAGATAGACAGTGATGATAAGAATAGTGAAGCTTATCCAGCCTGAGCAGTTACTATAAGAATGGCTAGTAAAGCCAAGTTTAAAGCAATTAGTGATAGGAAGAAGGTTGACCTTGTCCCTAATTTAGATTAAGAGGACACGTTCACGACAAAATTAGATGAACCAGGTCAACTTCCCTCTTCAGGGGAGACAGGTTCTCCAAAACAAGAGGCAGACTCTGAGCATGTATATAGTGGGGATACATACATACAAACGGCATTTGATATAGCGCCTTCTCAAAACAAGGTCAAAGCGCTTTACAAAATAGAGTAATTACTATTTAGCCTAAAACATAGTAATACAACAGGTATTGTAAAAGATGAACCATGAGAGATGAAGTACTTAACATCAAACTATAAAATAAAAAAGAAAACAGCTGCATAATTAAATATCATGTGAGGCAATAACAAAAAACTAATTTAAGCACACGATCAACTCTTAGGAAATAGATGAAATTTTAGAGCTTTCTTAAAAGTAACAATGGACTTGGAGTGGCGAACAGAGATAGGCAAAGAGTTCCATAGGCTAGGGGCCGCATTGCTGAAAGACCTGTCACCCACTGACCTTTTTGTGCGGGAAAAAGTGAGGAGCGTCTTGTCATCTGCAGATCGCAATCCTGGCCTGCCAGGAATATACAAAGAGAGGTATTCGGACAAGTAAGATGGCAATTGTCTGGAAATGCCCTTTTAAGTAAGAAGCATAAGCTCAAAGACAACGCGCTCACTAATTGGTAGCCAATGGAGCTCTTTTAAGGAGTGGTGTGGCTGGTGTCCTTCTATCAAGGATAGTGATGATGATCCCTTGAGTCATAACAAGTTAACGCTTGAACAGGAGAATGATCCTGCACTCAAGAATTTTAGTCAAAGGGCAGTACCCTGCAGGAATCTAAAGACGTTCTTGTGTTTTCATAAAAACAATGCTGTGCTGATGAGGAAATGGATGCCATCTGATGCTCCGGCAAATGATGAGTGGAAAGTTGTTCATAAGATAGTTATTCCAAAAGTATATCATAGAGCGGCCATCAGTATTGCTCATGATAGTCTCATGGCAGGGCATTTAGGAGTCAAGAAGACACATGATAGGATTTGAAACACTTTTGGTGGCCTACACTTCGATAAGATGATTCTCAATCCTGTAGATCTTGTCATACTTGTCAAGTTGTGGGCAAGCCTAATCAGAAATTCCCGCTAGCTCCTCTGAATCCAATACCGGTGCCATATAATACAGTGTCCGTGTGACTGAGTGTCCTACCACCCATCTGTCTTTTGCGTTCTCTATTGAGTGTTTCAGCACTGTACCCAAATTGTATCGTCTTCAAGGTCACGGTTTATTCCGTAGATGTTGCTATGATAGCTAGGACACTCTCTCATGTTCAACATAGAAGCCTTTTTGTCCTGTATTTTTCACCCTAAGCACTGCTAAGGTTCTACAAAGAACCTTAAAAAGTTCTATGAAGAACCTTAAAAAGTTCTATGAAGAACCTTAAAAAGTTCTATGAAGAACCTTCAAAATTTAAATAGGCCTAGGAATATTCTTTTTGCATGTTTTTACATATATTTTGAAAAGTTAAGCAATGTGGAAGGCAGTGATAACCTTTTGGGTCTAAAATATTTTGTAGCCAAATAAAAATCATTTCTTTCTGTTCTACCAAGAACCTTTGAATAGTGCTTTGTTTTAGGGTTCTTAGAGTTTAAGGTTATACAAAAAACCATTTTCTTGGCTACAGAACCTTTTTGGTTCTATACAACGTTCATGTCAGACAACAGTCTACACATTGTGCACGATGAATAAAGTCAAATTTAATTATTGAATTCAAGGTTCACCAGGTTTTCATGGCAATGCAATTTGTTTATAGGAAAGGTAATTCGTCAAATCCTTTGTCTACTGATCAACAATAATTGTATGTCAACTTTGACAGGCAGAAAAAGTCACTGTAAATAAAATGATTCAGCATTTTCCACCAACAAAGCCTACAATCAAAGCTTAAAATCAAATCCAAAAATTGTAGATTTAGAGAAGAAAAGGGGGGATATTAAGGAACAATTAAGCATTAACAATACTAAAGAGAACCAAGAAATATATTTATATAGGAAGTCCAAACAGAACTTGAACTTGTCTGGCAAAAGAAATAAGAAGGTGTCAAAATACGGTCTAAAGAAAAGTCTATTCATGAAGGTGAGAAAAATACAATTTTTTTTTAAATCTTGAACAATTACGTCACTACTAAATGGCAATGGTGAAATTACAGTAGATCAAGAGGATTAATGAACAAGTATCATATCGAGGGTTGATAAACAGAAGGACGTAACTCAGCACTGAAAGAAATATTAAAGAATTTCTCTAATTCTACTGTAATACTGCTTTTGAGAAATGTGATGTTTAATATTTTCTACTAAGCAAATCCATTCATTACTCAAAATGTAAATATCTCATAAAGCTCATATATGGTACTCTAAGCAAACATTATATAAATTTTAAATTATGAAATTCCTAATTAAAGAAATTCTTTAATATTTTTTTCAGTGCTGAGTTACGTCCTTCTGTTTGTCAACCCTCGATATTATAAGTTGTAAAAAAATGAATACCATGATTTCAAAGAAGATCTAAATGTTAAAAAATTTAAGTGATGTAGAAAAAAGCAATTTGATGGTAAGCTAAATGTTAATAGAGCTCTTCAAGACATGTCAAATAACAAAAGCTGATGGCTTGACCCTTGAATTCTATAACGTTTCTGGTATAAAATAAATAATTTTGTTGTAAATTCGTTAAATGAATGTTTCGATAGTGAAAAATTAGGAACAAGTCAGAGAAAAGGTATTATAACATTGTTACATAAAGGAAAAGATTTAGCAATAGATAATTTGTCAAATTGGAGACCAATAACTCTTATTAATGTAGATTACAAACTTGCCACAAAAGCATTGGCCAAAAGAGTACAGAATGTAATTGCAGCAATTGTAGACTCAGATTAAACAGGTTATATCAAGGGACGATACATAGGTACACATGCTAGATTAACACAAGATGTTATTTAAAAGTATACTGCAGATCATATTCCTTGGGGCTTTGTTGTTTTTGGATTTCAGCAAAGCATTTGATAGTATAGAAAGAAAATATCTTATTGATTCTCTAGAACTTTTTAATTTTGGACCAGAATTTATTCAATGGGTTAGAACAATATATAATGATACTTCAAGCTGTATTGTACATAATGGCAATGTATCACGATTCTTTGCGTTAAAAAAGGGGTTCGTTAAGGTTGTCCCCTTTCTGCATTATTATTCGTAATCGCAACAGAATTATTAGCGTGTAACATACGAGAGAGTGACAAAATTAAAGGTATCAAATTGCCCTTTAAAAATTATGAAAAAATGAAGTGCGAGTATCAATGTATGCTGACGATATAACAGTATTTGTAAATGATGAATTTTAAATAACTTCTCAGCTATATCAAGTCTTAAATTGAATTCTAAAAAAACAGAAGCTTTATGGATAGGATGCTATCGAAAAAGTCAGAAAAAGTTGTTTGATTTAAAATGGAAATTGTACCCTAACAATGATGTTAAAACACTGGGTATATGTTACAGTAGTACAAAATCTATGAACGACATAGCTGACAATTGGCGCCCAAAAATAAACAAGATAAATAGAATCATTAGTACCTGGAAATACAGAGATTTAACGATGGTTTGGAAGATTGTCTTGGTAAAGAGTTTACTTATAGCACAATTATCTTATGTATCAAGTATTGTGAACTTACCTTCAGATTCAATTAAATATTTGAACACAACCTTATTTAAATTTGTCTGGGGTAGCAACGAAAAAGTCAAAAGAAGAACTCTCATAAATGAATATGAAAGAGGTGGTTTAAAGATGATTCACCTACCTTCGTTTCTTGACTCATTAAAGGTTTCCTGGATTAAGAGATTAGCGAGTGAAGACATTGCAATATGGAAAAATATACCTTTGTTTCACCTGGCAAAATAATTTAGGTTTACATATTTTAAATGTAATACTAAAATACCACAATTTAAACGAAAACTGTTTGCAAGATCTTAGAAACATGTCCCCTTTATATCGTAATCTTATAGTTGCATGGTTAGATACAAAACTGAGTCAAAAGGAAAATGAAATTGAAGACCCAGGTCAAGAAATTATATGGAGCAATGATTGCATTCTATATTCTGGAAAAGGTTTATATTTTAAAGATTGGATAAAACAGGGTTTTCTTACAGTATCAAATTCATACAATGAAGATGGTAACTGTATGTCAATAAACGAAATTAAAACAAGAGTCAAGAAACCTGGTGGAGTAATGATCGATTATTTTCACTACGATTAGCAATTTCAAAGGGTTGGAAAAAGAGAAAGAGAGAAAACAACAACAATGAAGGTCGAATAGGCCTGACGTATGGTTCACGGTCCTTTCCATTAAATAAGTGTACATCTAAGTTGTTGTACTGTATACTATGATGATTTCAGATTTTTCTGTAAAACCAATATGTGAAGGTTTCTGGGAAAACAAATTCCCAAATCATGTTTTTGAATGGGAAAGTATTTGGAAAAATAATTTAAGAACTTTTAGTGAAGCAAGATTAACAACGTTGATTTGGAAATTTTAAGCAATATATACACCCAACAAGAATTCTTTTACAAAGAATGGGGAAAGCATCTACGAACAACTGCAAAATGTGTGGAGTGAAGGATTATTTGGAGAGATATTGTAAAGATATGAAGAAAATTTGGTTCGAGGCAAGTTCAATTATTTAAAATAAATGGGGTAGAAAAATAGATGCAATATTCGGTGTGACCACAGAATATGAGAATTTGAATCAGTACGTGGATAAGGTTGTCATTGTAGCCAAATTATGTATAAGTAAAATATGAAATGGTAAATATCCAAATTGTGAGATTCTGTTTGATACAGGAGCTTCCAATAAGGAAAGTAGTGTAATAACTACACTGAGAAATTATTAAAGTAAGTAGTTGTGTATGCTTTTTTAATAAATACTAGAAGATTGAAATACAATTTAGAAAGACATAAAAGCCTACAATGGTCTACTACTTGATATCAGTGGCAGACTAGTGTTTACATTACTGTCTGAATCCACCATGCACAAGCGGGTTATGTGGTTCCATTTTGAAAGGCATTTGGGGAAAACCCACAATGTATGTGCACAAATAGTGCATAAATTAACCAAAAAAAAATATTCTGGCTACGAATATTTGATAAGTTGTTTCTAATGATTTAACTGGATATACGAAACAAAGCTATAGCGTTCATTAGTGCCTAATCGATACGTTCACAAATCTGATCATACCATGTGTTGCAAATGCTACGTGGATATTTGACAGGTAAAGAAGTCAAGAGTATTCTCTGAAAGAGTCCAAAATATTAGAAATTTGCCATGGGTGGCTTAAAAGTTAAAGGATAAGGATGCAGAATTTTCATGAGTTAATTTTGCATCTTACAAAACTACAGAAAAGGAATATAATAAAAAACATTGTCAAAGACATGAAGCTCATTTCCATAAGTGTCGTAAAAGTGTCCAACGGACAGTTATGACTAAAATATCCGATTTGCTTATTGAGTTGATTGCAGTCTTATCAATTTAGGGTATGTTAAGATAGCCTATACTGTTACAGGACATGCAAAAATTGATTTTTGATTTTTTTTTGGGTTTTTTTTGTTTTGTTTTGTTTTTTGTTTTGTGTTTTCTGATTTAGCAAATCACTGATAGTGCCTTTAAGTGAATCTACAGGGATCGACGAAATACGAACAATATTGGATCTGATTTTTGTCGCCTGCCCTAAGGCAGGAAGACACATAGGGATCACTTTGTCCACTGTAGTTGATGTCTGTTGATGTCTGTTGTTGATGTCTGTTGTTGTGAAAAAGGGTTAACATTTGCCAGTAATATCCACATACTTTGATGGATTTAAACCAAATTGGGCCACAGGTGCAACATGGCATCCCCCATTTTTGATGAGGTCAAAGGTCACTTACCAAGGTCAAAGGCCATGTGAGGTCAAGTTGTAAAATAGGCTGAAAATGTCAAATTGACCTCATTTGAAAAGTCGAAGTTCAATTGGAACCAAACTTGATTCATAGGTCCAACTTGTGATCCCTCATTTGTTGATGAGGTCAAAGGTCACATACCGAGGTCAAAGGTCATGTGAGGTCAAGTTGTAAAATAGGCTGAAAATGAAACCGCGATGGCAGGCGACACAAGCGGTCCGAGGACCGATGTATTTTTTACTAATTTCCAAGACTCATTTTCTAGCAAAACTTCCAAAATTGACTGAAAATTATTTTCAGATTTTCGGCCGCGTTATCATAACGCGGGCGGGCGACGGGACACTAATAATCAAGTTTCAAGGGCCAAATAAAAAGTGGGAATTAAATACCTAGTATTTACAGAATAAATAACATACACACCGAAAATTATACCTCATGACTTTTTTGCAAGTTTTTTGCGTGTATTTGTTAGTACGATGTCTTACTGCTCTAAATTTCCTATAGTTAGCTCGGCAATGTCGATCCATTGGTATAGAAGTCAACCCAATATTTTTTTAAGAAATCGCCCATGCCTAAAATCACTTGTTATCCATGCAGAAACTTTTATAATCTTATAAAATGCATTCAGTTGTTATTGCTTAAGTGAATGGGTAACGTAACTGTAATATTTCTAAATAATAGTGAAATGAAGAAAATAATAATAATAATGCTTCCTACGCACCTGTGCAGGAAATCCTCCTAATCCTGTAAAGTGGTCGCCTCCACTGAGTGATCCAGATGTCCACTGAATACTTTCATAGTTGAAAATGGTGAACGAATGACGTCCGTTAGTAACAAGAACAGCTTGAAATGTATTCACCTAGTATGAATATTCAAATAAAGACTTGCACTGAAATTGAGAATAATTTTGAAATGAAAAAAAAACCTCATCTTTGAATTCGTAACTTTCAATTTATACCAAAACGGCGGCATGTTGCAAACACACTTCCAAACACAAAGAAATCGAAATGCAAACTTTCATGTTGTTTTATGTTTTACATTTTAAGTTTAGAATTGAGTTTTCAAATTAAATCTAGCAAGCGTCCTTTTTGAAATTTTAACCGGCCGGGGACTAGAAGCACGCTTGCTAAACACTAGGCCAGGTTTTTTCTCACGCCCAGCGCCCCAACCAATCTTCGGCTGATGCACCGTATAACGAGAATTGCTGGTTCGAATCCATGTGCACACGCTCCTGTTACCTTAGCCTACTGTGTTTTCAATGTTAAATGTGTGCTGATTGTAGTGAATATTTGCATTTACAATATTGCCGTTAACGTTTCATCATTGGGGGGGTTGCGAAGAACCATACACGTCAAAATTACGGCGGTCCGGAAAGTGTGTAGTCTGTGTCACAGACTGCGAAAGATATTATCTAAATTAGTACTGCGCGAGAGATTAACGTTATCAGTCCGTCATAGCAAATGTATGCAAATAAAACTAAATCTCAAATATCTCCGGAAAACGAAGGGGTTCTATGGAGAGTTTTGCATCAGAGGGTCCGTTACTATGTTTTGTTTGTGAATATGTATCATAATTGGGTCTGAACCTAACGAGAAAATTGAACGTTTTTGTCGGGTACTTCGGTGCTCGCAAAGACGGATAAGTGAACACGCAATCGCTACGGGTCGCAACCCTTTTTCTCACAATGCCTTTCGGTATTATTCCAGTCTTGAGAATTTTCAAACGCTGGTTTCAATTTACGCCAACTTTTTTTTTCAATTTTAGAAACAGGATATACGTACTTACCGGACCGCCGTACGTCAAAATCACTCTCCTGTGACAATATTTTGAATATACAGGTGTAAGAATAGGCGTTCGCATGAGACGTTTATGGTTTTTCATAACCTTCCCACTTACTATATGTGGACTCGCTGATCCCTGATAGGCAACTCGATCCCAGGTTGCAATAAACATCCAGATAGCCGTAAAGCGGCTATCTTCCACAAAACTACGTCTTACAGTGCCATCAACTTCCTGAAACAAGTCCTCCGTTTCGTTAGATCGCAGTATCTCCCTGAAACTGTTACTACCTCCCCTTTCAGTATCTACATCACTCCAGTACGGCGTGATTAATCGTCGTCCGTCACCAAGAGGAAACCCTGCGGGTGTGTACTGGGCCACTTGAGTCAAGAAAGAAATCACTCCATTTGTGTTAACCTTTCAAAGACAAAAATAAAAAAAATATAAATTTTGACGGAAAATGTTCACATTTTGAAGTAATTAAAGGTTGACTCAATGATTTCCCGACGAGAGCGCACTCAATTTCCAATCAAATCGTGTTTTTGCATATACATAATGCTTGTCCATATACTAATCATTGTGTTAAATAAATAACTAAACTCAAATCGAAGTCCGCGCACGAGCTTGCTCGGCACAACACGTTACCGTTTTTTACAAATTTCTCTATATTTGTACATGATTGATTGTAGAACACCTACCTAGGAGGTTTCGAATGTTTATTAGACCAACAGGTAGAAAGAAAAGTAAACGAAAAACTTTTTTAAGTTTTAAACTCGCCTGCTGTCCTAATCGGCGCTATACAAGACTGTTTTTCTCCTTATTTACTGCGGGTGTGATTTAATACATTGGCAAGCATTCCATATATGAAAAACATGAGATTTATTTATCTAACGCTTTCAAAAACTCAACATCTAGAAACACATACATGGCATGAGGTGTGCTATTGTTTCTTTAACAGTATTTACCAAATTATTTGGTGGCCATTTTGAAAGATGAATGTTTGATATAAACTTATCCCTTTATCTCCATAAATCTTGTTGTTACTTTAAATTGTTCTGTAAATATTTTCAGACCATTAAAATAACATTTAACCATCATGTCACCAGTATTTTACAAGCGTATGCATGTGATAAACAGTGAAAAGCGACTTTTGGCGGCCATTTTGAAAAATGGCTGTCAAACCCGTCAGGGGAAAATTTGAAGTGGCTCATGATATCAAGATTTTAAGTATATATTCCTCTACTTATATCCTGAATCCCTTACTTTTTATAAATGCACAATAGTTCATATATTTAAGTTATGCCGCCTCGCTAAATAAGTATCTTGCTTTTATTAGGCAAATCTAATCAAGGCAAAATTTGTCCTCACGGGGGGCCCCCGTATATCTCTTGGTTGATTTCGGGTTTCTAGTTTTCGGGGGAAGGGAGGAGGCTCGTGTAAATCGCCGCCCCATCCTTCCATGCTTCTTTGTTCGTCAGCCATGATTTGGCTGTTACCCCCACCACCCCGCGTCAGGATTAGGAATGGTCCCGTGAACTTCTTGCCAATGAGCTTCCTTGTTTAATTTGGTCTGGGCTGCCGCGGATAAAACCAATTGTGGGTCCTAGTCACATTCCGGCTGGAAGCAGACAAGGTAGCACGTAAAATTCCCACCCCCACCTGCCCATGTTCTCTACGGGGGGGGCCGTTTGCCCTGTGGGTCGTTGAACACAAGGGCAAGCCAGTGTATGAGCAAGGCATCCCCCCCCCCCCCCCCCCCCCTCACTGGCATTTGGGGTGGCTGGTGTTAATTCACACAGCAACCTTGCCTTGCTCAACTCTTGGCCGCGGCGTTGTTTTTTATGCGGTTCCGGTCTGGGTCATCTTTCTTACATGGGCCGAGTCCAGCGCAAATCAAAACTTTGCCTGCCCTCGTTCTGAGGAAAGTTCGAAGTAAAGATGGTGTCCATGGACATTGTCATGGTGATCCACCCTTTCAACGTCCGTGCGGATTATCTTAAGTTGGCCAACTCGGATACCGTTCACTTGCATTCTGCGGTGTTTTGTTGCCGTGTTTCTTTTTGTTCATTAGGCAACGTCGGCTCCATCCGCATGCCAACTGCAAGTAAAGAAGTGGTTCGAGTTCGTACAAAAGGCAAACCCCTTGTTGTAATTGTCTCTTTGTTTCATTGCCGGCGTGCATTTTCGTTAAAGGCCTCCTCTGAGGACAATTTCAGAATACCTTGTTGTAGAAAAAAATGATGTACTTTCCAGTGTGTAATTAAAATTAAAACTTACATAAAGAGAACCGTGATTTTTGTCCCCCCCCCCCCCCCCCCCCAATCGTCAAAGTCCGGAAAGAGCGTTGAGATGAAAATCTCATCCGAGCTGCCGTCGTCATTACTCGGACTTAACGTTCCCCAACACTCCGCTCGCCAAATGGCAACATTAAACCTGCAATGTGGACGAGATAATCATATTCTCATCAGCTTGTTTCTCTATTTGATTCTTTGATACATTATACGGTACTTATTGATCTAATATTGTATGTCTGTTTCGATGGTCAAAGACGATAAAGGGAACCACAGGACGTTACATTTCTCAGTTAAAATAACAGTGTGGGTCGTCACATCTCCGAGTATAAAACGCATGATAGTACATTTCCATGAAATTGGACGCAAGGCCACATGGCCCGCAACTCCAGGGTATGGGCAGTAGGGAAAAATGCCCCCCCCCCTCCAAACCCCCCTCCCCCCCCCCCCCCCCCCCCCCCCCCCCCAAAAAATGCGAATCGGAAGCGGGGGGCCAAACTCTGACTTTTTGAGCTGTTGTGTCTAAAACAAGTTGATTTCGTTTCGTAAAAAGTCCGCTTTTTACCCCCTCCCCCCCCTAAAATAATCTTGGTTACGGACCCCCCTGGCAAGGCCATGGTATGTCTTGGTTATGCTATTAATATCATACAGACAGATGATGTCATGTTGAAACGACAAATATTATTAGCAGTTTTAAGAATTTTGCAAATGTTCAAGGAATGGATAATACACTTACATTGTCAAGCCCAAACTAGCATTAATTTAACAAAAAAACAGAATAATGGCAACCTTATGCGGTTAGTTTGACTAAATTCAGCCAATGCTCTGATTAGAAAATAAACGGTTCCAAAGATATTTTTCTTTCATTAAATTTGTCTATGGTAGCATGCTGTACAAATTGGAACCGGAAATGGAATTAATGTCACCTCTATTACGAAAAATCTTAAATATTATGTTATATCTCACATATTTTTTGTTAATTACACACCTTAAATTTCAACATCGAACGTATACAGAATCTTTGTTTCAAATATATGTCAATAAATATATACTTTTATGAATATAAATTCCAATGGTAAAAATTGCCAAAAAATGCAATGTGCACGCTTTTCATATTCAAGAAATTGGATCCTACAGAAATGTATTAGAAACATCAAAATACTTCACATGGAACGATTAAGTCGACACCTTTCATGAAGCTGAGAAAATATATGAATTGGGACTATGTCATATGAAATCAGTTTGAAAAAGTGAATTGTTTTTCATTTATAGTTATTAAAAACTATGTCATCTGAAATCAGATAAATGAATTGGGACTATGTCATCTGAAATCAGTTAATTGCATGTCTCGAAGGAAAGATTAAAGCCATATGAGAAAAATCGAGTTTGCAGGTGCATACCTGTTGTAGTTGCAGACACACTGCTACTGTAAGGTCCAATGCCAGCATTTGTTTCGGCTGCTACTCGAAAAGTGTAGGCAGTGGTCTCCATTAAATCAGAAACTGTAACAAACCTATAAGATGTTCTTCCACTTGCCACAATTTGCTGACTGTTGTCCTTTAAATTATAGGTGTAACCGGTTACAACCCCGCTTCTGTTACCACAAGGCACTACATCCCAGGCAAAGCCCAAACCCGAAGGTGTTGTTTCGATAGATCGCACATTGGCTGGAGAATCTGTAGGTGCTGTTAACGGGGGGATCCATTTAAGAAAACCTTGGTTAGTTTTACTAAGATCGGAAGATACAAATATATTTTAATATGAAACGCATTATCATCATCATCATCATCAACATCATCATTATCATCATCATCATCATCATTATTATCATCATCATTATCATCATCATGATTATTATTATTATTGGAAAAGCCAATAGTAAACTTTTCTATATAACAAAAAGGCACTCTATCTCACCTGCCTCTCCGGTGGACGATTCTCGCACATGTCGCATACCATATAAACCACTAGTGACGGTTGTAACGAACACTTTATACAATGAGTACGGTTGAAGACCTGTTATCAAAAATTCATTTTCAGATGTCACCGGTGACGTCACGGATCCATGTGCACCTCGACAATGGTCGCGGTTGATTAGTTCATACTCTACCAAGTATCCGTCGGGGTTACAGTGGGATGATATAAACCATGATACTTGAAGCTCGGACGCAGAGTGGGCAGTTACATTCAATTCAGTGATGCAAGGGTCTCTTATCTGACCTAAAGGTGTTTCACAAAAGTAGAATGAATCAATGGTCATAAAAATGGCAAAGTATCAAAATAGAAAACCATGTTTATGACATAGTCAAAGCAAACAACATAACAGTATGTAACGTGAAGAGAACGGATGCTAAGGCCACATAAAAATACATATTCTCGTAGCCCTCCCTCCTCACTTTTTGGGATAGGGCCATTTTTTTTTAATTTTGCAATTTTCTTAAATTAATATGTTTTTAATCCTGAAATTTTGATGGATGATAGGCCTAACTGTGTTATTAAACAACCACAGTCACTTTCATGTGCTTCTAAAGACCTTTAGTACTCTAGTAGCTCATGGTGGTTTTGTATGCAATATATGTCCAGAGCTAAACTCTTCAGGAATCCACTAATTGAAGGTCCAAGAACAATATTTGGCTGGTAACATAATTCCCACTGACGCCGAAAATGCTGAAATGGCCACGCCCCTTTTTGGGTGGTCACGCCCCTTTTGAGCGAAGTACTACTGACTGTATCTACAGAACCGTTGGATCTAGGAGGTTGCGAGACCACTCAAAATGTGCGGAATAATGGAGGTCAGTGATATATTTTTATATCAAAGAGTCAAAGGTTTTTAAGATAATTGTCAAAAACTTATTTCACCATATTGCGCACTGTACAATTATGAATGAATTCATAAGATTTTCATGCCAAAATAGGAAGGAAGTTCACCATTATTCTGATGTTGATCCTATAGGCACGATTTAATCCAATAAATGCATTTGGAAATAGAAAAATCCATTAACAACTCATTTTAAGATGACAATATACCTGACGTCATGTAAATATTTTTTTAAACATTAACAAGTGTGATTTGATTCTTTTAAACATTGCTGTTTCCCAAGAATATGACGTCCATGCCTAATTTGTGATTACACCGTTGCTGTAAAGATCTTACATATAGTCTTTCACTACTGTGTGAAAGCATTTTATGCATGTATAATATACTCATTCTATTGTATCTATGGCTATAGTGTTCACAAACCTACTCTCTAAATGACAAAAAGTGAAATTCACTCTCCATGACTATTTACAGCGGTATCTACCTTAAACTATTTTGGTTCTATTCTCAAATTATAGCCATACTGACGCTTATTTCGTTCTAAAGAAGTGGCTCCTATCACCTCTCATTTACTCTTAGGGAAATTCAGTTGTCACACGGAACTTAAATAAAACATATTTACACCAAATCTTCCCACTCTTCATAGATGTTAACTCATCTGTTTCGTCTGTTATACGTATTTGAATAGACGATTCTTTAACTCAAAAGATGGTTTTGTATCTATTTTATCTCTTGATAAAGGCCAACTGAAAACAATTCTTCAACTACCACGCAATCCCACAGTCAGCGAACCGTTGATTTACTTTTCTACGACGGGCATAAAGGTTTAAACGTTCAAACATAGTTTTGGCAAAATACAATAGGCAACGAGGCAATGAATTTGGCAACGAAGCTCACTTGCGGCGATTCATAAGACACCCGAAAAGCCATACGACGACAGTTATGTCCGATCAATTTATATATATATATATATATATATAATATATATATATATATATATATATATATATATATATTATATATATATACCAGTGGCGTAGCATGCGAGGGGACAGGAGCAGTTTGCTACACCAGAGAGCTTTGACCCGGAAGAAAAGCTGGAAAATCATGCTCTAACAGTCCTTTTTGTGGCACCTCAGTGGGTCATGTTTACCTCAAACCAGGAAAAATTATGCCTCAAAACCACCTCCAACCGTGAAATCGGCTCAACGGCTCTTGCCCTCTGAGTCTGACAAGTGACCCCTGTAACGTCCCGACACACACACATACAAACACATACACACGCATACCCGCGTACACCTAGGAGGGAGTATTGATTGTAACAGAGCCGAAACGACCTCCGATATGTATAAACTGATATGATATGATTTACATAAGTATAAGTACGTGAGACACTCCATCATCAACCTCAGAGTATCAATTTGTAAACGGCGACAGGGCCGGTGTGGCAGGAGATATAGTCCCGCCGGGCTCACAGTTCCGGGAAGTTCGGGAACAATGGTGAACAAAAGGGCAATCGATTCAGTTGACGCTTCACACTCAACATTCGTTTCATCACGCTTTATTTCATTGGTCGTCTATGGAGCCAGCGACTATGATACCTGCCGGACTATGATTACTTCCACACCGGTCTACGGTAGCTACGTTTACGTCATTTACTTTCAATTAGCTATTAACATAAGAATTTCTCATAGGTAGGCTGATATCACGACATATGATGAAACTACAGAAAGAACTGCTTTAAGGCTACGTACTTAAATGTATTGATAAAAACAATAAAGAGTCAAATTAAATATACCTTCAATGTAGCTGCAACTAATCAGAATGATAATCAAACTAAGACAGCTGTAAATAGTTGGACGGACATCCATCGTCTTAACCTAGGACATATTATTCCTCTTTATAGCTTCATTACTGCAACTCGGTTCCCAATATGCTGGCGGCGTCTCTACGAATATGCAACTGCAGATATTGCAGAATAACAAAGAAATTACATTGATTCTATTTCGTGTTAGTAGAGAGGCCACTTCTGGATATTGGGGTGCCCGTTCAACCCAAAATTCCAGAGCTTCTTATAATGATGTTAATATTATTAATATATTCTACTTTTTAAATGTTACCGGCTGGCATTTCTGAAAAGTGGCATGGCCTGAATTATTTTGGATTGAAATACGCATTGTTCATGATTTTTTAATTGTTTTAACCAAAAATGTCAAATATTAAAATATTGAAAAGTACATTTGGTACAAGCTTCATATTTGCTGTGAAGAATACTTATCGCACATAGATTTGATATTTGTGAGTACAAATATGATAATGAAGCATATGGGTATGATTTTGGGGGAAAATGGTAGTTTTTAGTGATTTTGCCAATTTTACCCCAAAACTTATTTTTACATAGAAAAATATTCTAAGCTCCTAATGAGTTAATATTATTTAATAATATTTTCCTTTTGAACTGTTAAGTGGCTGGCATTTCTGAAAAGTGACGTGGCCTGCGTTATTTTGGGTTGAAATAATGTATTTTTCATGACCTTTTTAATGTTTTTTACCAAAAATGTCAAATATTAAAATAGCTTCTAACCTTGAAAAGTAAATTTAGTACACCCTTCATATTTGCTATGAAGAGAACTTGTTACATATAGATGTGATATTTGTGAGTACCAAAAATGTAAAGAGGGATATTGGTGTGATTTGGGGGGAAATGTTAATTTTTAGTGATTTTGCCAATTTTACCCCAAAACTTATTTTTACATAGAAATAATATGCCCAAATAAGGCAAAAGACATAGTTGTATTTTCTCAATTTTGTTAACTTTTTTCCATTTTCAACAATATTTTGTTTTTCAAAAAACTTTACTTACAATTATAGATATTGAATATTTTCAAGAGGACTTTCATTTTGAGCCTTGTTAAGCTATCTGTAAGTGTACATGGCAACTACGATATATAATTTCCTAGCCATTTTGACATTAAAAAAGAGAAAAACATTGCAAAATAGGTAAGTTGCATTTTGCATGGTAATTGCAGAATTTTTTTCAATCAGCATAGGATTTCCCAGTTAATTTTATACTGTATAATTGATTTTAAAGCAAAAGGCAATTGGAAATTAGTCCTTAAATGCAAAACCAATTTCATCATTCCGTCACCAATATTCAATTGTGTGCTGTATTTAACATTGTATCATTGATTTTCGTTCGACGTGTGTCAAAAAAAAAAAAAAAAAAAAAAATGTTCAAAGTATCAAGCGCGCGCAACGTATTAACAATACAAGAAATAATCATAACCTGTCCAAAAATGAATTGTCTCCCGCCCATGTGGACATCCATCCAGACAGTAGACCCTCTCAGGGTCTGTGAATAAGCGACTGGTGCCAAAAAGCAATTTCAGCATACAGACTGTCCCAATAAAAATCATACAATCAAACTAAACATTATAAAAATATAAACTGTACATTTTTGTCAGATTATTTTTACTTATTTGTTAGACAAGATCCTAAGCTAAATGCTCGCTTTTATTCCATCCAATTTGATGGACCCTAGGCGGAGATATTGTCAGTTGAACACAAAGGATAAAATACCATTGGGCCAGTTTCACCTGAAGGTTCAAGAAACTAAAGGTTATAAGGCGTGAAGCATCATTGTAGGATTAAACCCTTTTCAAACAAAAGAATATGTACAGATCAGAGTGAATGTATTATCATGCATTGAACTAGTCAATATATTATTTTTCAGTGAAAGCACCAGAAATATTATGTTGTGGGTGAAATGAGGGACTCACTCTCACAGGGGACAATAATCATCGAAACTGTGGGGAAATGGGGGAAATGGGGAAAATTGGACTGATGAAACTAATGTAACAGTCTACAAGTTTGTTGAAGGACAAATGAGTGGACAACGCTCTAATGTGGAGGGCAATTTTACCCTTCCCTATTCCCCCACTGCCTCAAGATGCCAGGGAGGAATATGATGAAGAAAGCAGTGTTCCACAAAGAGCAATTAAGGAAAGGATGGGTGTGTTCAAAGGTCTCAGTTTACTTTTAACAAGGGTGTTTTTTGGTTGTACCTTCTGCTGAAACCTGGAGTAAAGCTGAGACAACAAGACTGTTTGGAATTGAATTTCCCAATGCTACATTTATTATTATGAATTGCGACATTATAAAGTTATAAATTATGTTATATCACAAGAAGCAGCACTTTATACCTACTTTTTATTTTAATTTTCAATAAAGAATGTCTTGAAGGTGATTTCAATGGCAACTTTGTTGATATCAGGATAGCCAAAACTGGCCCAACAGGTTCTTCAACTGTCTCAGATAATTAGCCATAACTCCTGAACCAGACACTCAAATTACACCAACTAAAATTCTCCTGAAAGCTGGAACACTCCCGAACAAGAATCAGTAACACTTCAGTTGAGATGAGCTTAAATTTTATGCCAAAAATATTAATCTTTGATTGTATAGTTTTTTTGGGACAGTCTGTATTTCATTGATTTTCATTTATATCATTGCATTCAATTCAGTCTGGTGTATATGCCTATCAGAGCAATATTTAATATTTAAATAAAATTTAATTGAAAAATATAGTTTGAAATTGCTGAATATAATTGTCCCTTTTAAAGATCCACGACCAGGGGTCCGTTCGCGAAACTCGATCATAAATCTACATGCATACTATGTCATGCTTGAGTGGACCGATTTATCCAAAACATTGTGACAAGGGTCTATTTTGTAGGACATACGCATGAGCTAATATACACGAAGTAGTCAGAGAGATATGGTCCAAGTTATGGCCTGACCGTAAAGTGAAGTATATACACATTTTTTTTTTGCTGAACGTGATAGATAAGGGTGTGTAGAATTAGAATCTGCTGGGTGCCACCTTGGCACCCTTGGGCGTTTTGAGAAATCCAAGATGGCGTTGTCATAGATCATAATTATCTATTCCACCCTATATTATCAAACTATGGAGTTAATAAATATACTATAGGACCCATTGAACAAGTACATAGCACTTGTAACATTGAGTCATACTTCAAATTCAAAATGGAAGCCAAATCTAATAATTTTAAAATATGCCCTATAACAGCAAATACCTGCGATAAAAAATAAACATGCATTTCGGATACTTTTAAAGTTGAAACATGACGTCAATCAATATGGCAGCCAAAAACGTGAATATCTTCAAAAATACTTGACACAAATTTCTGTATAAATTATTATGTCAATGAAACAATTAGAAATGTACCTATGATATAACCAAATGATACCAGGTAATCCCGATAAATAAAAATGTGTCAAATTATAAATTGAGTGCAAATATGTGAAAAAATGTAATTCCTATGGTATTTGGAAAATCTTTGACTATATTATTTTTTTTCGATTTTGGCGCATTTAAAACAAATGAAATGTATGTGGTACATTGGTAGGATCAAAGAATTTAAATATATTGATACATTGATTTCGATTTGAAACTGGTATTTAGCACAACTCCAGTGTCCGTCAAATTAACTGTTTTGGCTACGTGAGCGGCATATTCAGTCCGGCCACGTTCCTCCCAATCGTATAACCTCCCTACTGAACAAAGGGACAAAAATGCTCCCTCGTGGGGTATAAACTCACTCTCAAACGTGTATCTCTTGTGCCACGTACGCTGTGGTTCAGCTTGCATGGGCGTCGCCATATTGAAAAAAGCCCACTGGAAATCGTTTACGCCTGCGCGAATGAAAGCACTGACCTGGTACGACCTTTCTTCGACCAGGGATGCCGAGAGCAAATTGTTCATGTATTATATTGAGTGAAAATCGGTGTGGGGCAGGCATATGAAATACTCAATTGACACACTAATAATCAAACGCTCAACCCATGTTGAAAAGTCTCGTAGGGGAATCTTAATAAGTAATCTTATTCCAGTTCACATAGAGAATAACCAGAGACCTAGTATTACACATAGAGGAGGAGCTGGGATCAGGTCAAACATAATAGTTTACCCCTCACTACAGAAAAGGTTGAACCTTTGGTCAGTTAGTATTGACCCCTACATCAATGCTAGGGAGGTGTACTCTCAAATTGTGGTATCAATTTTAAATAGGGGGGCAATTTAAGTGTACACAGGGTCAAATTTTTAAAATGCCCCAATTCTGTTGAAATGTAATGAAATATTGTCCGTCGTCATAAGGATTCAACCTACGAACATTGTTTGGAGTTATAGGGTAAAATGACAAAAAATGGTACAAAAAGGTCATCTCAATTTGCTAACAGGGCTCAACATTAAAAGTTAATCTGATTATATTTTAAATACTTGTAAATTATTGACTGAGGTAAGAGACTCCAAAAAGGTATAGTTTTTATTAGGTTAACGGGGCGTGTTCCGTCGTCTTTGGGACCCCCTTGATTACCCGGAAGTAGTGTCGATTTGATAGCAGATGAAAGGCTGAATTTTACGCATTGTCGTCCTGAAATTGAGCCCTCGAATCCATTTCATTCCCACAGATATAAACAAAAAACCGCCGTTTTAGGGACCCATCAAACTCAACCGGCGGGCATTTTCCGGTTCTGCACGGTTCAAAGCGTTCATTTAATCCGCTCAATCTTCTGAATCTTTAATCCGATTAAGTAACTCAATGAATTAATTGAACCGCGCGGAACCG
Organism: Ophioderma brevispina; assembly: GCA_023653785.1. NCBI lineage: Eukaryota > Metazoa > Echinodermata > Ophiuroidea > Amphilepidida > Ophiodermatidae > Ophioderma > Ophioderma brevispina. Next base: position 1,175 of record JAMKCH010002318.1, on the reverse strand, counting down.
GGCTGAAAGCGAAAACGCCCGCAGTTGAGTATTGAATTCGGTTCCCCTTAAATGGTTAACACTTTTAATAGCACAGGATTGAATATGGCTTTGCAACATGCATTATTGCGTATACCTCAAAACTGCAGTTGTTTCCCACGGTATTGATGGGGGTGTATGTGCAAGTGCAGGCTCTCATATCACGTAGAGAACACAAACACATAAATCGGAACAACCACCTTTAATGCTTACTTACGGAGATAAGGGTCAAGACGGTCAACACCATGGATTATGTTGCTCTACAGACCCTGTGGACCTATTTGTCCCATAACATGTTATAAAATGTAACTATTGAAGAAAAACAGCAAGAAATCAATTTTAGCAACTAAAATCCTACTGGAACTGTTTCAATTACATACCAAGCCACACTATTAGTTCCGGATCCTCCTACTTGAATCTGTTTACTATCTACAAACCATATCCATCTGCAAAACATAAACTTACAAATGTTTTTCAAGGATGTTTAATCTTTGTTGGAGGAAATCAACTGCCTCACCGCATCGTGTTGTGTTTACAGGTGATTTTAATGTTAGGGGCTGATGAAACAGCTAAGAAGGCCAAGATCACTTATTGAATATTAAATTCAACCAGTCTTCACCAATACATTCAAGGTCAACACATGTTGCAGGTCCTACTCTTGAAGTGATGATTTCACGTATTCTGATCACCTATTTGTAGCACTACCAATTATCAGGGAAATTATGCATAATTGGTGCACTTGATTTTGCTCGTCCAGAACCATCAAGAAAGTATATTTTCTAATAGACAATGTCTATCGTACACTTCGTGACATAAATTGGACCAGTTTAAATGTGATATTCAATCCGCACTTGTCATATTGATTCGACATTGCCCAACTTTGCCATACTGTTCAATGATGCTGCGTAAGATAAGGGTAAACCCAAAGCATCATGCGATAACCATGTGTCCCAAAAAAAAAGCAACACTTGGTGGCAGGAGCCATAAGTTTGAAACAAAAGCACGTGACTATTATTCTTTGTTGTAAAGGTAAGATGGGACTGTAGCTAATATTCCTAAAAAAGTTCATTAAAGTAGAATCAATATGTTTTTAAGATATGACCCAAACAATCAAGTAACCGCGAACCAATTTTACAAAAACGAAGAGCATGGGTAAC
>JAMKCH010002317.1:0-52635 GCA_023653785.1 Ophioderma brevispina | reverse complement strand
CTCCCTCTTCTTGTAGATGTGATATGTCATCCAGAAATATATGTTCCGAATATTCATTTTCACTAGAAAGTGTTTTTGTAATTCTCGCGAGAATGTGCGAGATTTCCATATTGGTCAGTTTACATTTGAATTAAGTCCAAAGGCAGCTAACACCATGGGGTGGTAACACGGTCTCCCTCCTGTCGCAATATAGCGAAATCGCTGCGTTCGGGATTACCCCGCGTTCGGGATTACCCGACTTTCCAATATAGACAAGCAAAGGTGTCTAATCACCTTATAAAATTCCTGTTCCGGCTTGCAATTCTTTTATAAGGCCTTGACTTCCGCATATGCTGGGCTTTTAGTCAGTGCTTTTAAAAAAATAAGACCTCGGATTACCAACAATAAAATTGTCTGAAGTTCGGTAACAATCTGAGTCTATTGGCTTGATATTACGTTCACAAATTTGTCAACAATAATCTGCTCCGTATCTATTTGATCACTTTGTCTCCATTTCAAAGATTCATCATTACAATACCAGAGGCAGTCGTTATAATTCACTACTCCAAAAGTCAACAGTATCAATGCCATCAAATCATCTTTTAAAGTGCAACTACCCCTAACGCCACCAAACACCCAAAAAGTCCAGGATGCAACAATGACGTCATCAAACGAAGACACATGGGTACGAAATCGCTGGCCGGGCAAGCAACACCGCCGTAGCGTGATATCCCCGGTCATGGGAGTGGGACCCGAGACCAACCAGGGTTTCGAACTTTTCTCTTTCCCCTCTTCCCTTATTTCTTCACTCCCTCCCGGGTTAGAAACACATGGGGCGTAAGGGTTAAGGGGTACCTTTCTAAAGAGGCCAGGGAGGAAGAGACCAGTGTGCCTTTAATTAAATGGAAACAGAAAACATTATGGGAAGTACCATATCTTGAGTCACAATTATATACACTAACATCATGTTCTTATGTAATTTAAGCCATATGGATTCGGAGGAGGGGAAAACAAACGCTCAACAAAGACGAGGAGGCCTACAAACTGCACCACATTTTTGACCAACTCATCTCGCCACCTACGGCGGTTGCCATAACAACCAAGCACAACAAGCAGATGGGTTGCCAGTCTGAAGAAGCTACCAGTATGGTGGCGAAACGTCACTAAAAATGTGAGTAAAAAGTTCTACTTTTTATTCCATTCCAAGGAATTGGACAAAAAGAATTTCAAAACCAAATGATTTTCTAACATTCCTGATGAACTTGTTCAAAGATCCGAAAAATGCATTTTGGGCTGTAAATTAAGCGAAATTATTTTTTTAAAATTTTTTTAAAAGTAAAAATATTACAATCTTATTTTTATGGTTTCCATTTGTTATTGATATAGGTTTTATACATTGCATAAAGGGTTCAGGTAATGCTCGTTGTGCTGACATGTGATAAAAAGGATGTTTTTTTAGAAAAAAAAAAGTGATTTGGGGGCTAAAATTCTAGACCCTTTATATATTGTATAAAACAGAAATCTATAATATAAATGTCAGAGATTGATAGTGTTGCATCATGATTAAAATTTGTTTTGCTAAGAAATTAATAAATCTTTTTTTAGCTCAAAAACGTGTTTTACCCCCAAAACACCTCTGTCACCAAAGTTTTTGACCACAGCCATCATTTTTTTAAATTATTTATTACTATCTTCGAATAGAAGTGGTTGTTTATAAACCTCTCAATTTGTTGGTGAATGCGTATTCAACCTTCAATCTAATGTTACCTACCGATCGATGGGATAATGCGAAATCATCCCCCCTCTCAATACACTGGTTGGATGAGAATTCACGGGCCAGATTCACGAAGAACACAGAAAGTATGAGTAACTACGAATACTGCGACTGCAAAGTTTAAACATGCAATGATCTGTTTGAAGGGAAAAATCAAGTACAATCAATGGGAATAGTAGATTTATATTGTGGTAACAGAAATACTCTATCACCATCACCTTCGTTCAGTCCAAAATCGTTTGTTTTTACGATTTTTAGAAACATTATTTTGATATTAACTGCGAATATGCCCTTGCTTATGGTTTTAGTTAGTTTAAACCTATCGACACGGGCCAATACTGTATACGTTATGGCTTTTGAGATGGCGTCCCAAACGCTTGCAGGTCACTTGGAAAGCCATCTAAACGAATACAAGAAAAGACTAGGCTTCTTTGGAGAAATTTAAATGCAGCTTTCATGCTGATTCTGAATAAACCTTGGAAAATTAATAATTTCGACCTTTTTGAAAAAAAATGAAAAATTTTGATTGTTGAGCGACTGGAGTCGCTTGTCGTGTTCAAAGGATTAAAGTAGCAAGCCTACATACATAATTTTGTATTGATTCATTGAGAATTCATAATTGAGTGGTCAGAATCTTGTTTTATTGAAAATAAAAGTATTCATTTAAAAAAATGTGTTCTATGTGTCGATTATTAGAATTACAATGATTTTCGTCCGACACCAAAATATATACTCTCCAGCAATAAATAGATAAATCACAACTTCTTCTACTTAACGTTAGACATACATTTTGGGTGACCTTAGTGTACTTACACAACATGTGGGCTGATGCAAATGGACCCTGTGCTTTAAGGAAATATCGCCAAAGTTTGGGAGCAATCACATGTTCTTAACTTTTGGTACGCAACTAATGAGCTCACAAAGCCCTTGTTCTGAATCCGACGGATGCAAAATAACATGTACACTAAAAATTATTTTACTCATATTGAGTAAAAATGTCACAGCTCTTAATGCTGAGTAAAATCTTAGTCAAAGTTGAGTAAACCTTACCCATTGTTGACTAAATCTTAGTCATTGTTGGGTAAAATATACTCAGCTTTGTGTAAGGTTCACTGTTAAAAAAACTGTCGTAAATTTACGGAAATTTCTTGGCGCAGTTATGCCAGTCATTTTTTAGGGTAAATTTACAGAAATTCTGTCAATAAACGGAACTTTGAAAGTAATTTTACAGAAGAAATTTGTCTCCTATTATGGAAAAAAATTGTATTTTAACAGAATTTTTCAATAATTTAAAATTACGGAACCACAAAAAAAAGTCCGGAAATATTGCTGCCAGAAAATTTTTGAAATATTCCGTAAATTAACATTTTTAGCTATTTTTTATGTTTTTTTGTTTTTTATTTTATTGTTTTCTAAAACAGATTTTTCCGTATATTTACGGAAAATCTGTTTTCTTAATTTACGAAAATTTTTAACAGTGTTTAACTCAACTTTGACGAAGATTTTACCCAACATTAAGAGCTGTGACTTTTTTACTCACCTTTTGTGGAGTATAACATTTATTGGCAGGTTTTTTTTTGGCACCTATTTTATTGTTAATTGGTTTCTCGCTGAAAAACCTTGCCCAAGAAACCTATTAAAAAACTGCCTTGTCAAGTTCGGAAACCAGTAGGCCCATTTTGATAGGTCCATGTTTTTGAACACCATTTTGTAAAAAAATGGCTTTTTCGAATCGAGAAAACTAATAATCATATTAAAAACCACTTCGATCGTGAATCCTGGTTTTTTTCCCCGAGAAATCATTTATCTCTTTTATTGTGCTAAATACTTACTGCCATACCTTTCTGCACAACAACACAGTTTTTTTTACAGATTAGTACTGGTCGCAAATATCATCTTATATGGGAAATCATTCTACTTAAAATAAACAAATCGATCCTCATCACCTCTTTCCATCTCCATCTTCCGTCAGACTTTTTTTTGCCCTCGAGAGATGACACCCAAGAATCCTACTAGCAATAATTTGCATTTCTAGCGCCCTGACCTCAAAAGTCCATTCAATCCCACACCGTCTGATCCCATCACTCGACTCTTTTGATTACTCAAACAGTGAATGCGCATTCAGTTTCCTTTGACATAGAAACAGATGAAGTTTTTAATATTTTCGCACGTCGGAGACCGTGCTGTGCTATGGGTGTTTAAGCCGGAATTTTATAACCCCATAGGAATTGCATGGACAAACCGAAAACTTGTGCCTTTCTAGAAGTTTAGATTTAGGAATGTGTGTTAGGTTTAAGAACGAAAAAGTTGATTATAGATCCTTAATAGGTAAAAGACAAAGTCGCGAATTGCATTGTATTTATTGTTCTTCAAGATTCCTCGAGTTAAAGACTGTGTGTTTACCAAATCATGAACCTCTACATTAGTTGTGCATGCGAAAACACTGTCTCAAATCCCGTATAGGTTTTCTTTTCAACCTTCGACGTACGGCGTACAATGTATTAAGCCACTTGACTAGTTACAGAGGGCGTGATAACAAATTACGGCTTAGGCATTCGTGCTCTGGTAGGTTTGACCTCGCTGATTTCGCTGGTGCCCTCCTACTCTAACTTCTTTGCACGTATATAAGCCATCGAGTTCTAACTATCTGCAAGCGCTATGATCGGCAATGTAACCAGTTTTTCTGTCCGACATTTGTGGTACATGGTATTACACTAATTACTACGGCAATCTAGCCAAACACTTCACGATTACCTGTGTCAATTTTCTTTGGTCCCAATATGTACATAAAAGTCCTTGATAAAATCCGAACACCACTGAAGTCCAGTGATGCCACAAAAACAAAGTAAATAGGAGCGTATGTGGATTAAATGATCGTGATGACCAAGTCCGTGACATTAAATTAATAAAGATGTTAACATGAGAAGAAGTGTGCGTAATCTTACCTGTCATCTAGCGCGACTCATGTATCGTGTATTGAGTGCCGAGCTTCTTTTGTGGGATCATTTTAACTCAAAATAATTAAAAAAATAAAGACACCAACGGAAAAACACTAGCCGAAATAAGAAATCATCTTGTTGTATTTTTTAACAATGACGTATCGGTACCCAGCCTATCCTCTGCCCATATCAGCCCCGGATATCAGCTAGGTGTATTTGTGTAAAGGGTGTTTCATTTGGCCATATTTACTAAAAAAAATATCATAGAATAAATACAACGTATAAAAACAACAGCAGTGGTAAAGTATATACCCTCAAAGTTTTAATTTTAGGCATTGCCATTTCCCCTGTGATTTTTGCAACATGACTGCTAAACAGACCCTATACTCTCTTAAATAATGGAAAGATTGGTGATGGAAAAAGTCAATTAAGATTGGAGAAATCAGTCCTTAAAAAGCTTTTAGAGAGTAGGTCGGGGGGGGGGAATTCCACACAGGGCCTACACGAAAAGGTTGGCCACTTATTGCTTATTTGAGGAGATAGGTCAAAAATTGAGAGAAATTTATGACAGTAAGCCCATTTTAGGGTGATGAGATGTTCAAAAAGGACCCGGGGTGTTGAATTTCACTTAGTACCAAAAGGTCCACTTTTTCGAGGTCCAGCCCCCCCCCCCTCCCAAAAAGTATTCTTGCGTCTGGCCCTTGACCTCGAGCAAAGAGTAGCCTATATTTACATTAGACCTATAATTATTAACTCATTACAATTTATTGTTTGATATTGCACGCCCAGCACTAGCCAGTTACCTCTGTAGGCAGCATTGTGGTCCGGAGGTATCTGAGGGGGCTAAAACGCGGTCAGGGAAACGTCAGCCCTACCATGAAAAATCGCCCCGTTTGGAGGGTAGCGTCCAAACGGCTGCTTTTGCCTCAAGTTTCCCATTTGCCGCAATTTCTTCCAGGGGGTACTCTCTGCACCACCCGCCATTTCCCCCAAGATTGAGCACTTAGTGGCCACTTTCTCCGACCCCAGCTACACAACTGATTGGGTCTTTGGAGTGGGAGTCTTCGGCTGGCCCATGTTCTTGCAGTAATTTCCATCATGGCTCATTATAGCTAATGTTTTGGGGGAAATCTTGAAAGCTCCTGATTAACACTTTAACGGCATTGGAGGCATATGTGACGTGCGAAATTTGTGACAGCGAAAAGCAATAGGCCTAAAGGAGATTGCTTGGAGTCAAATAAATTGTAATGTCTCTGAAGTTTTGCATGATGTGAATAGTGATCACCCGTTTATTGACCGCTCGCCACTCAAGTCATCTAGAGGTTCATTTTTCGTAATGTTCACCTGGCTTTCATAATTCATGTTGAGAAAGGGGGCCTAAACTTGACAGCTCTTTGATTTAACACCAAATGTGAGGCCTATAAAGACAAATATGAGAAGGCTGGAAGAAAATATTGTAATGTCTCTGAAATATTGCTTTAATGGAAGATATGATCACCTTTTAGTGACCCGCCCATTCAAATCAGCTTACGGTTGCGAGAAGCGCGGTCAACCGCTAGTGATGTAATTCGGCAGTCACCAATGTCACTGTGGCAACGTGTAAACTGGGAGACGATCGAAAATGGTGGTTGTTCACTTGTGTAACGGTAATATTATAGCAATATGTGAACGGAGACCAAATTTCAATTTAAAGGGAGCACTTTGTATTCCGCAACCTCATCATCCCCCCCGACTTTCGATCATTATCATCAATCATCAATCTTGGTTCCATAACGTTAGCCTATGGGAATTTGGTGAGGAATTTTCAACATTTTAAAAAAGTTAAATTTATAGAGTGTATTTAAATTTATTAAACATCCTATTTCACAGTGAAGAGTTGTTGGTTTTTTTTGTGCTAATATGCTTTTAACGTGTCATTATTGTGATTCTTGAATCGGAGAAATTAGTGATCATATTTCTCCCCATTGTGAATTTTGTTTTGTCCGCTCTCAATGGTGTCAAATTCTGGCAACATTTTCGATGTTTTGGTATGCATTTTGTGCTTTAAATTAAATTCAATAGATTTTTTGATTTTATTTAAATCTAGTATGTGTAAAGGTTTTAATATGAACATGTTCATTTGACCTTGCGTAAGAACCTGCCACAAAACATGATTCATTACGATTGCCCGTGCAATTCCTTTTTAAGAATTTTTTTTTTTGCAAACCCCAAATCACTTTATATTCAATTTGTAAAGGAAAACAAAGGATACTTTGATTGGAAAGTGAGCTCAAAATTGAAAGCCCCACAATGTACTCAAATTAATTTTACTAGAATGTTTTTCACATTTTCATACGCCAGTTCATAATTCTCTCAAACTTCAATCGCCGATACCTTGTATCGAAAATTTGAATTTGAGTCGTATCGCTCTGTTTCGAAGATTCCCGTGACGATAATAGCTTGTTCAACTCAGTTGTTCAACCGTTAAACGTTAAAAGGCCGTAGACCGATCGCGAATAGCCTCGTTACCAGGCCAGTTACCCCAGATTTTACCGGAAGTGTTATAATTTTAGAAGTCAAAGAAAGCTACTATTTGGCTCATTTACCCTGTAAATAGGTTTTGTTTGGATGTTAATAAGCAAAAACGTGCCCCATTTTGGTCGTCCAATAGGAGCCTATATACAGTAAATCCACGGGGCTTTTAGAATCACGTTTTTTTCCTCTTATATCAAACGGATTGGAAAATAAGGTGTGAAACTTACAGAGGGAGTATGAGGGTCAGGTCGTCCATCGAGAGAAAATTTTTACATGATGACATCGGCCCATTCGTCCGTAAAACAGTTCATTTCCATTTTTTTTTTAACTCTGATATAAGATTTGAAATGTATGTCAACTTTTCTTGATGGCAGTCATGGGCGGAAACTTCTGTGGTTGAGAGGATATAGCACTTTTTTGGGCAATTCGCAGTTTTTGTTCTTTTCAGCCAATCAGTGTAGAAGTAATTTTTATTGTCCGCCGGACTCATAATCCACCTCAAAGAATCGGCACTCATAGTGACTCTTACGAGACATTAATTTTCACGCTTATTCGTTGTCTATGGAGCCCGGACCATATTGCTCTCCGGCGGATTAGATCTACTTTCACACCGGTCATTTATCCATCATGGTTGTTTTAAATTCAATTGTCTGCCCTTATGGTGGGTGTTTTGCAAAAAATGTAGCCATCTTTCTTCCGGTAGAGATATAATGTAGGGTTCTTCAACTATTCATGAACACAATGGAGTACTATTAGCTACATCATATGTGCATACTCATATTGCCTCATCTTCGTACCTCGCCGATTAACATGAGTAAGTGTACTAGTAAAATACGAAATTGCACGCGATACAGAAGACCGCAAAACCACAACATTAAATATAATAGGCTTACATGAAACCGAACAATCGACTCAAGTGTCACAGTAAACTTACAAGAAATATATCCCTGTGGGATCAGCAAATACAATATCAATACACAACACATAACCAATTCATACAAGACCACAGTTCCAAAATTTTGAGGCTACTTGGAACCCATAATCGCTCACAATAACAGCAATATCGCAAAGTACGGAAAACAGCGACCCCTGTAATTCCTTGCTTCATAACTACATAGTTTGTCAATCCTCCATCCTATAATACCTATTGCAACAGCAAATAACTACAGCAATAATGGTAGAAACATAACCAATTCATACAAGAGACCAACAATCCAATGTTTTATCTGGGAACCCAAATCACTCACAAGTGCGAGGAATAACTCCTAGCTGTCATCTTATAGTAAATAATAAAGGAAGGACCGTCTTTCGACACTCAATCGGCCGGTTGATGCCGGTCCTATCCGGTTCTTTTCGGTGACATGGAAACCGCCATGAACCATATTTTTAATATGGGAGATAATTGGAAGCTGTGAGCAGTTGAATAGGGCCAGGCATCTTATATAAAAAGGGGGCAGCGACCTCTAAGGCTATAACCACACTTTTAATCAGTCATTGTGGATATAACACAAGTACACAATTTGAATGCAAGAAAAGCCATTACTAAGCAAAACCCCCCGCCTGTTTTATTAGGCTTTATAACAGATAGCAGTTCTGCAGGCATCCACGTTGAGCATAGGCTGAGAAATTCCTTTTCTGATTAACGTAAACCACTTCTGTATAGGGGGCAGTATTGAAGACAACAAAGGATGATTGATGATTCAAGTTGCTACCAACGTGATGATGATCGAAAACTCAAATCGTGAAGGTCCTGTCATCTCACGAGACATCGCAAAGAGATGTTGATGTTTTTAGAATAGCACCCTATGCAATAGCTGTCATAGTTGGGCAAGGGAAGCATGTTTTAAGCCTTACCACATTCACCTGTTAGAATGTGAATTTCATAACATGGATTCACCTGGCATTCCAGCGATGCCAATTGTGCAGGTGTGCTATGGCCGGGAAGTTTTATGTTAAAAAAATAAAAAAAAAAAAAAACAATTACCAAGTGTGGACGTCGTATGTGTAGATTCTATCCGTTATATCATCACCTTCATCCTCCAAGTGTTGGGGGAAAGCCAGTAGAGCTAATTGAAGGCTTTCGGCTACTAGAATGTCACCTTCACATTAACGGACATAAGGGGTGATTTCCTAGGGACCCAACTTAGTTTTCAGCCGGCGATTTTAACGCTGCAATATATTTGGTTTAAATTTTGTATTTGTCTAACTTTAGTTGCGCTGTGGTGCCAAAAAAAATTCAAATCCATAGCGTCCTTTTTGCGTTAATAGGTTGGGTCCTAAGGAGCCCCCCCCCCCCTCATGCATAACGGAAGTGCCCATGACAAAAATGAAAAATATTATTAGCGTACTGTGATTCTGATTTTCATATGCATCCACCTAGTGACCAAACACTGAGTGAGTGAGTGCGTGAGTGAGTGGTGCGGAGTGAGTGAGTGAGTGAGTGAGTGAGGTGAGTGAGGAGTATTAAAGTTTAACGACAACTCCAAAAACAATTGGTTATATGTGTCATTACGTTTATCTAAAACACATTAAACCGTTAGTAAAATAACCACGATAAATTGCATCATAAACCATTTTAAAAAGTTAAAAATATTTAAATAAATCGCCTCTGCAAGAATCAATCACCTGAAAGAGGCCTCTCTCTGAAATAATGTTTTCAAATCTGGGACACGTAATATTTTTACGATAAGCGCATAATCAATCGCACTCAAGTCATAATGTTTCAGAAAGAGACAAAGTCACCAAGGAATACAACGAGGGACTGGCCTATAAGCAAATAACTATGGGTCATATAAAAAAAGTATGACATTTTACATGGCTATACATTCTCGTCCCTTGTCCAATCAAACCTGAACTCCCAACAACTCCAACAGTTGGTTGAAAAGATGCATTTTATTTAGGAATGAATCCCACAGCATTTGGCCACATAGTTTCTATATCGCTCTTAATGAGCATTTAAAATCTGTAAAGGAAATCTCACGTTTGTTATGTCATATTAAGGGCTTCTTTCCCCAATACATCCACCTTTTCATTGCCTTGAATAACCACTGTGAATCGGAATCCAAGCTAAAACAACCGGATGTATTCATTGAGACCAAATGAAAAATATTCCAACAGCTCAGCAATATAGGGATGACGACATTCTCTGCTTCAAAGCCATCAGGATAGATAGGTGCATCGTAAATATAATGAAATAACTCTCATTGGAAATTTCAGCCAATTCTAAAGCCAATTTAAGTGCCTTCAATTCAGCAGTGAACAATAGAAGCATTATCAGGTAACCTTTTAATCTGAAGTTGATCACGCCGACTTAAAACAGGCTGCCGAAGCCCTTTCCAAAATCTTAGACCTGATCTGTATAAATAGCTCGATGTTGCTGATATTTATGTCTAAGATCATCAAATTAGCTTGAAAAACAAGCTCATCAGTTAGACCCTTCTTAGATTGCCATAAAGTTAGTCAATATCAAGCTCAACATGTCAGGAGGACTTAATCGGAAAAATCAAATGAAGCATGTTATCAGTACCAGCCAGACACACTGTGACAAACCTCTTTTATAGGATTCCAAAGCATGGATAGCATTAGGGTTACTAGTATAGAAGTTGGTAAATTTAGGCGAAAAGGTGCTCTTCATGTGTTGGGATTATCAGCCTTACTTTTAAGTTTTCGAGTATATGCAGAGCTAATTTTTCCAATCTTAGATGTAATGGAGGTTCATTAGCTTAGCCACTCAGCTTTGCATAGGAGCGGTACGAAAAGCACCCACGCATAGTCGAAGACTTGGTCTGATCGTTCAGCTTTTCAAAATATGGACTACTGAGCAGCATATAACATGCAACCTAATCCCAATTTGATCTCACAAGGATTATAAGCGAAGCACAAACTGAGCGATCTGCACACGTCCATCATTAGAACTACTTTTAAAAGATCAGACTTTTTGACATCTATTCCGCAATAGTCAATATGAGCTTGAAGTTCAAGATCAATGTAATATTAAGCAAGAGTTTAGTCTGTGAAACGACAGGACTAGGAGGAACCAGTCCAATTTTAGTTTATGGGTCAAGGTGAAGACGTCTTTTGTTGCAAAAAATGCATACAAACAGTTTTAGTTTTAGACAAACGGAAACCATGTTCATCTGCCACTGTTGAATCTAAATTCAGGCCCAATTTTGCATTGTACTTGCTCTGTGGCATCTTCGATGAAGAATAGGAAACAGAGAAATCATCTACAAAAAATGCCTCTTCCATTCCTGCATTGACACTTTGGCACTACTCGTAATTTTCAAAAGGAACTAGCGTAAATAGGAGGGGGGGGGGGAGATACTTCCTGTGGATAAACACCCATCTCCTTGATTAATGAATTTGATATAAGACTGTTCCCAAACGAACACTAAAACACGATCTGTCAAACAAAATTCTTAATTAAACAAAGGCATTTTACTTCTTAGTCCTAAATTATGCAACTCCCTTCAAATACCATATTTCAAGTAGTATCATAGGCCTTCTTAGATCAAAGAATACGACACAACATGATTGGCCTAACAACCACACGAATAAAGATTCAAGGACAACAGTTGGTCAATAGTACCTACGGCCCTGCCGGAACACTTTGACACTGATATCAGTCTTCTTCCAAGAACCACACAAGACGAGCATTAATCATCCCTTCCATGGTCTTACATAATCAGCTGGTAAGGGAGATTGGACGATAATTTGTTGCCTGGTAGCTATTTCCTGGCTTGGAACATGAATAATTGTAGCTTCAGCCATACATTTGGGAACTCCCAGATCCATCATATCTGGAAAAATATACAAGCATAACAAGAAAGGGATTCTTGTGGAAGTTGCTTAAGAAATTGATAATGGCTTTCATCTGGTCAGTAGCAGTATCATGAACATTTACTAAGAGGTCATTAAGCTAAACATTAAATGAACTATTATACTCTTCTGCCATCATTGGATGAAAAATCTAATTTGTTTTTCAGCATATTTTTAAATCTTTGAAAGGTCTGAGTATAATGATTGCGTGAAGAATTGGGTACCCATATCTGCCAAATACATTGGCAAATCATGAGCTTCTGTACATTTACTACCATCAGATTATCTAGATGAAAAGTATCTTATTCAATGTTCCCACTTATTTTCTAACCATAGCCCAAGCTTTTTTACCCGGAGTTCTAGAATTTACCTTGGACAGATTGCTCCCAGACTCCTAGTTTACTTTTTTATACTGCGACGAGCTTTGAGTCACGGGCTATTTGATCTTACTACGTGTTTTTGTTGGTCGAAAAAGTCATGCACTTTACGACAATCAATAGGCTTTACATTCAGCATTAAACCATGGCTTGTGTTTACTATAAAGCTTTTGAAGACGACTGGGGAATGATTTATTGGCTATATCACTCAAAATGTCAGTGAATTGAAGAAAGAGGATATTCAATGTTAACAAAAGTTTGCCTATTAATTAAAGCTAAACAGTATTATTAAATTGGCCCGTTGGTCTTATTAAGTGCATTCGGAACTCGCCTTCAAGGCATGGTTATTAAGCTCTATTATGATTGGAAAATGATCACTATCATCATGAACTCCCCACAAAAGGTCCCTAAAAAAAGTAGGGGGAACAAATGATCTAAATCAAAGCTGTGGAGTACCGGCGCGAATGGATGACAAGTCCTCGGACCCATCATTCAAATACAAGAATCTATTTCTCCAACATAAGAATTCTACAATGATACCCAACCGATTGGTATCCTTGCGACCCCAAAGTTCACTATGCGCATTGAAGTCACCTACCAAAAGGAAGGGAAAAGAAGTGCCCAATCAATCCTCAATTTCTCTAAACTAATTTATATCTTTAGGATGAATGTAAACGGAACAAACAGTTAGGTGCGGTGACGAGTACTTTACAGCAACTTGCTTCCAAAATGGTATTAAGTTGTATGACAGAATGAGGGGACTCCACCCTTAATTCAGTATAGATGGACCATCCAATAGCTTAAGTATCCACTGGGGAAAAATCAGCTGTTGTGTTATCAGAAGCGTACCCTTAAAGCAACGTATTAGAATCATTGTTTTTAAGACGAGTTTCCTGAAAGACAAAGATCGATGGGTTATGGCAGTTATAAGGCATTTAAACTTATTCGTAATTGGGTCTAAGCCCCTCTGCAATTCCATTGCAGCAGTGCACATTGATTAGAATGTGTCACTTTTTAACCGAATTAGAGGAACTCTCTACCATCACTTAATTGTTTTGGTGTTCAGGACACCAAAAGTCCGATGCTCTCTCATCACCTGACAAAAAGTGCCATCAAACTTGTATACAGCTGATAGGATGTTGATCCTTTGAAATTCTTAATGATGAGAATGTTTCTTTTACCTGATTTCTTTGACGAATCAGAATTAGGTGGTTTTAATTGTTGGGATACCTTAGTTTCTTTGGTGAAGGAACTAGGTGGACCTTTATTAGCTCTCCAGTTTTTATTTTTGTAGTTCTTTCTTTTCTGCCGAGCTACTTCGGAGTTTAGTCGATGCCTGAACAGTCTGCTCCTTATGCAACTGATTGTTTCTTTCCCGGGTTCTCGCCAGACTACGAGATCTACTAGGCCAAGTCATCTTAGTTGCCATATTCTTATCACTTGTCTTTTTTCCTTACCAATTTCTAATATGTTGAGGATGGGCAAATCATTAGGCCAACAATATCTGTTTGGGAAAATGATGTCTTTAAGAAAGTAATTGATTTTTGCCCCTTTCACAAATCAGCCTACTTTTGATCGGTAACCTGAGAAGGAAGGTATCTGTCTGGCCTTTTTTAAGTCAGGTTACCTGTCATGTGATTTTTTGCATTCTTTTTTTACCATTTAGGACCGGATCTTGAATTTGCCCGAGAAGATTCCCCTGCAATTCATACAATTTCGCAGGGTCCTACAAATTTGGATCATTGTTGGCCCTCTTTGCACACTTTTCCACATCCACTTCTGCCCTTCTACCCTACGTCTTAACGTTGCCAACACGTGCTTTAACAATCTTGAGGGGCGAGGGATGTATCTTCTTGCACCTGAGTAACCCACTTTTACGGACTTGGGGTACAGTTAGGCATTGAAGGTAAGTCTACCCGTACCGTACTGATTTTTTTACCATCTCTTGTAATCATAATTCTATGAATATGGGTGCCATTTGAGGCTGCCAACCCACTCAAACTTTCATCTCAGAACAATTCTTAATGTCATGCATCTAATTACACTTCTTAGAGTTAGGTTCTAGAAGAGAAACTATAAATGAATGAGGGAGGCTGGTAGGCAGTTTGAGGTTATCACGGATGATCTTCCGGGTCGCCTCCACCAATATCAACAGACTGAGTTTCTTAATAATTTCTCACATGCCGCAAATGCATTCAATCACTAAAAAGTGAGGCGAATAATCATCAACTACAGGATCAGGATACATCTCTTTTTGGTTAACAGGAGGTTGTCAAGGTTGTGTTGAGAATTCATAATGAACAGTATGGAGATTCATTCAGAGCTCCCCCACCTTCGAGCCCAAACCAGGGGAACAATACAGTAAGTGGCAAAATAATCACTCCACTATGACCAGTACCAAGAGATATATCAAGGGAACACTAAAAAAAAAACGCCTCCTCAATTGACCTGTAAAGCAGCCGCCTGCTAAAAGCCCAGGAAGCAATTACGAACAAGGGTAACCTAGTACCCTATGTCTCCATAAACAATCATCGCATAATGAGTTTAGAGGCAAGACGCACCAGCCGGGTTGGTTGATAAGGGACTAAACAACTCTCGTTAGGAGAATTGAGGCGAAGCAGTGTGTTTGATTCCACTGCAACCGCAGCACCTTCACCTCCACTGTAGGATCTCGCCTCCTCGACACGTTCGCAATTCACGGCAAACAAGTTGTCCTTTAGTCGCTTTTACGACATGCAGAGGAACACACATCGGGGCCAATCTGAACCCGAAACCGCGGGATAAACAATAAACTACAAAACACATACCATACTAAATTTTGTTAGGGGCCTCACGCTTAAACCTCCATGATTTATAAAAAAACATGGGTTATGTTTAAGCTATAAAAACCATAGAAATTAAACTGGTACGGATGCTATAACTCTACACTTTTTTTTTAAAAAACAAAAAAACACACCACACACACCACTTTATCAATTACCTAAATTAAAAACCTCTCCGATGATCTTACACCCAGTTTCAGGCATATACAAAGTCAACCCCTCTATGCGGAGCAAGCAGTCAGTGTAATTGGACGAGCTGTCCCATTTAGTCCCTCTTCCCGCTCATGCAGGGAAAACCGCGGATCAATCTGACCCCCGAACCGAGGGGGCCCCCATTTAGTGACTTTCCGACAGCAGGGCAAACCTCGGCCATTTACCCCGAACCCGCCGGGGGGACATAAACAAAGTAAATAATTAAGTTAAAAACTTGCAAAGTGTAGTAGGCATGAGGCCCTAATATTTTATATACATCATGTATCCGGTTTCCTGTAGGAACCTATGGTAATTATACAAGTACTTAAAACATATAAGAATGGCATGAGCCAGGTATGTTTGTGCTTAGTGGTAAATCTTGTTCATCCTTCCCCAATTAAAGCAATCAGCACAAGGTCTAGGCGAGCATGCCGTGGAACATACAGAACACAAATTAGTGTCTTTTTCGCCCTTTGACGCGAATTAAAATCAATGTTGCCCCGATTTTCTTATGCCCAACGTTCTTATTTGTATTTCTTTATTGTTGTGTCTTTGAAGCCTTCTAACATGTGGTGTATTCATCTAAACAATCCTTTGGAAAGGGTATTTAGGGGGTCCTAGGAACACCCCCCCCCCCGTTGCAATAACGGAGTGCAAAACCCGTATGCAGGTCCGTGTTAAGGCATAGTCCGATCGCTAATCGCCTCGTCACCAGGGACAGTGGCGTAACAGGGGGACACAAATTTTACCGGGAAGTAGTCAAAACTTTGGTATCAGAAGAACGTAGATTTTCTCATTTACCTGTAAACTCTTAGGCTAAAGGATGATAGGTTTAGATGTTATGAGCGAAAATTATGTCCCATTTTGGTGAACCCTATTAATTAACAAAGTATTGAATAGGTATACAAATCACGTTTCAAAAACGGTTAAAAAATCGGCGAGAAATTTACAGATGGGATTTTGGGTTTGAAGGCCATTCTATCAAGATCAAAAATTCCCCTTTAAAATGAAAAGCGGACCCCCTAGGTCTATTTTTTTACCATCGTTGACCATGGAAATTTTCTGTTAAAGGTTTAAATAACAACAAAATTCTAAACACAAAGGTTTTATTAATTTTATCACATACTTCAAGTACCAAGCAAAAACAAAGTAAAATGAACACAATCAACATGCTGGCATTTGGAGGCTTTCCTTCAACCCGTTATCTTAAAACATGTTTGTCAAACAATCGGCCATTTTGGCCGCCATCCTTTGGATTTAGAGGTTACCGCAAAAAAATTGGAATCAGCAAGGCCATTGCAGCAACTGAATTAAACATTATTATGTTAGGTTGATCAAAAACTGTCCTATAACATTATAGTGGTATTGACACACACATTTGTTCAGTGTGTTTAGAGAAATGTGCAAAAATGACGTTTTTTGTGATTAAGACCCCTTCATTCTTATACACGTAACTTTTAAGTTAAACTGGCTCTGATCCTGTTGCTTTTTACACAAAATGCCTATTATAGAGGGCAAATCCCTGAGAAGTCTTGATCATATTATGAAGAACATTTTTGATATATGGGGGAGAACGTAATTCAGTCCGCATCATTTTTTTGAAAAAAAATGGCAAAAATGTGCCTTTTTGGGCCCAAAACGGTGTGTAGAAAACAACCCACAAAAAGTAGTATCATTGTGTAGATAATTCAATTATCTTCAATATGACGCCAAAAACAGGTAATTGGAGGCTCACGTAGAACATTTACCCTAATAACTGGGCGTTAGGCCCTAAACGGCGGCCATTTTGGCCGTCCATTCTTGGATTTTGAGGTGACCGCAACAAATTTAATTAGCACACCTCGAAGAGTTATAATCTAAAAACTACAAAAATCAAGGTGTGCTTTATTTGTAGTGATTCTGCAAGTAACTTGCTTATTTTTAATTTTGGCCCTGACCTTAGAATGA
Source organism: Ophioderma brevispina (assembly GCA_023653785.1). Taxonomy (NCBI): domain Eukaryota; kingdom Metazoa; phylum Echinodermata; class Ophiuroidea; order Amphilepidida; family Ophiodermatidae; genus Ophioderma; species Ophioderma brevispina. The sequence goes on along the minus strand of JAMKCH010002317.1, from coordinate 35,273 downwards.
AGACAGGGATCTCATGTTAACAAGAAGCTTGCCTATTAATTAAAGCTACACACTATCATTAAACTCTGGCCGTTGGCCTTATTAAGTTGCCATTTTCGTAACTCGCTCTTCAGGCATTGGCTTATTAATATCTAGTAAGATTGGAAGAAATGATCACTAATCATCATGAACTCCCCACAAAAGGTCCATAAAAAAAGTAGGGGAACAAATTGATAAATCAATAGCTAGGATACCAGTCGCAGAATGGACGAAAGTACTAGACCCATCATTCGAAAATCAAAGAATCTGATTTTCCTGCCGAAATAAGATTCTACCATCGCCCCCGAACCCGATTGGTATCCTTGCAACCCCAAAGGTCACTATGGGCATTGAAGGTCACCTACCAAAAGGAAGGGAGAAGGAGTGACAGTAAAATAAAAAGCAAAAATATAATCATCATTTCATCTACACCTAATTTATATTAGGATGAATGTAAACAGAACAAACATTATTGTGCGGTGAAGAGTACTTAACACAACTGCCTTCCATTGTATTAAGTTGTATGACAAGAATGAGGGACTCCACCCTTAAGCATCTAGATGACCCTCCAATAACTCTATTATCCAATGGGGAAACAGCTTTGTTTTGTTAAAGAATCGTACCCCTTAAAGCAAACTTTATTAGAATCACTGTCTTTAAGACGAGTTTCCTAAAGACAAAGAATAGATGGGGTATGGTCAGTTATAAGGCATTTAACTTCTCGTAATGGGGTCTAAGCCCTCGCAACCATTGCAGAATTGCACATTTATTAGAATGTGTCCACTTTTTTTTTAACAGGAATTAGAGGACCTCGTCCTACCATCACTTATTGTTCTGGTGTTTCAGGGACACAAAAGTCGTGCCATCATCATCACTGACAAAAGTGCATCAAACTTGTTTTATAAAGCGGAAAGGGATCCGTTGATCCTTTGTGAAAGTCTTAAGATTGAGAATGGTTAGTAGTACCTGATTCTTTGACGAATCAGAATAGGTTGGTTTTAAGTGTTGGGATTACCTGTGTATTTGATTGAGAGAACTAGGTTGACCTTTATCAGCTCCTCCAGTTTTTATTTTAGTTCTCTCTTTCTGCAGATTATCTTCGGAGTTTGTAGATGCCTGAACGTCTGATAAACCTTTAGCTGAACTTGATTGGTTCTTTACAGGGATCTCTAGAAAGAAAGACTACGAGATCTACTAGGCAAGTCATCTTAGTGCAATATTCTTATCACTTTGTCTTTCCTTACAATTTTCTCACTATGGTGAGGCGGGGCAAAATCATTAGTCCAAACAAGATTTGTTTGGGGAAAATGATGTCTTAGAAGTTAATTGATTTTTGCGCCACTTTTCACAACATCAGCATAATCTTTTGATCTTCCCGGTACCTGAGACAGAAGAGTATCTCGGCCTTTTTAATCATGTTACCTGTAATTGATTTTTTGAATTCTTTTTCTTCTACATTTAAGGGGACAGGATCTTGAATTTTGCGAGCGATTACCACGCAATTCACACATTTAGCAGGTTCCTTACAATTGGATCATGTGTGGCCTCTTCTTGCCACCACTTTCAAAACTTCTGAATTCTAAAATACGTTTAAAAGTTGCCAAAACGTTGACATTTTAAAAACATCTTGTAGGGCTAGGGTTGTTGTAATCCTCTTCTTGCACCTGAAGGTAACCAACTTGTACTGACTGGGTCAAGTTAGCGCATTGAGGTAAGTAAAAACGTACCCGTACTGATTTTTTACATTTCTTGTAATCATAATTCTATCAATATGGGTGAATTTTGAGAGCAACCCACTCAAAATTCATCATCAGACAATTCTTAATGTCATGGCATTAATACACCCTTCTTAGAGTTAAGAGTTCTATGAAGAGAAACTCTAACTGGAACTTGGGCAAGCATGGTAGTCATTTTGAGGTTATCCGGCTGAATCTTCCGGTCAACCTACACCAAAATATCCCCAGATCTGAGTTTCTTAATATTTTTCACATGCAAGCAATGCCTTCAATACCCTTGCTTACAGCAAAAGGGGAAAGGATTTTTTAGGGTAGTATCATCAATGCTTCAATCACTAAAAAGTGAGGGGCCAATAATCATCATCAACTACAGGATCCGAATCACAATCTCTTTGCAGGTTAAACAGGATTTTTTTTTTGTAGTTTTGTGTTTGAGATCATAATGAAAAGTATTGAGATTCATCCAGAGCTCCCCACCCACCACGGAGCCAACCAGGGGCATAATCATGTAATCTTTGCAAATAACACTCACTTATGACAAGGCACCCCAGAGGATATGAATCAAGGAAACTAAAAAAAAAAGCGCCTCCTCAATTGACCCGTTAAGCAGCCGCCGCCTGCTAAAGCCAGGACAGCAAGTACGTAACAAGGGTACATAAGTTACCCAAATATGTCTCAATAAACAATATCAGCAAATGGTCTTAGAGGCAAAGACGCCCACCGCGGTGGGTTGAATCCAGGACTAAACAAAACCTTCTCGTTCTTTTTTTAGGAGAATTTGAGGCCGAAGCAGGTGTGTTGATTCCACTGCACCGCACCACAGCTTCACCTCAACTGCCAGGATCCTCTCATCCTCCGACACGAGTCGCAACTCACTGGCAAAAAGTTGTCCCTTTTAGTCGCCTTTTACGCATGCCGGGAACCAATCGGGCCAATTCTTAACCCCGAACCCGCAGGGAATTTAAACAAAAATACAAAAAACACATCCCATACTAAAATTTCTGTTTAAATATTTAAAAAAAAAAAAAAACTGATTTAAAAAAAAAAAACCTAGGATTTTAAGCATCATAAACAGAATTAAAATGGTACAGGATGATCATAATCTAACATTAAAAAAAACACAAACACAAAAAAACAAACATTTATCAATTACATAAATTAAAAAATTATCAGATGATCTAAAAACAGTTTCACGGCATATACAAAGCTCAACCAGATAATGATGGAGCAAGCAGTCAGGTTAAATTGGACGAGATGTCCCATTTAGTCGCCTTTACGAAGCAGGGAAAACAAAGGGGTCAATTCTTCACCCCGAACCGGCAGGGGGGCCCCCTTTTAGTCGCCTCTTACGGGACATGCAGGGAAACACATCGGGCCCATTTCTTAACCCCGAACCGCAGGGGGGACATAAGACAAAAGTAAATAATTAATTTAAAAAATCGCACAAACGTTTGGTAGTAGGCCATGAGGCCATACCATAATATTTTTATACATAATGGTAGCGGTTTACTGTAGGAACCTATGGTAACCTAAAAATTATTACAGTAACCCTAAAAATATAAAATGGCATGGAGACATGTATGTTGGTGCTTTATGTGGTAAAATAGTTCATTCTTCACCATTAAAGCAATCAGCACAAGTCTAGGTTAAGCAATGCAGTGGAAAAAATTACGAAACAAAATTAGTGTCTTTTTCGCACATGTGTGACGCGAAATTTAAAATCAATGGTTTTTTTTGCCCCTAATTTCTTACTGAACAGTTTTCTTCGTTTATTTCTTTCTTTTGATGTATGTGAAGCCTTATAAAATGTGTGGCATTTCATCTAAACAATCCTTAGGAAAGAGTGGTTATATTAGGGGGTCCTAGGAAACCCCCCCCCCCCCCCCCCTTAGACGTTATGCACTAAACGGAAGTGCAAAACCCCTTAGCAGGTAAGTGTTAAAGGGTCAATGTCCGATCGCTAATAGCATCTCACCAGGGACGTGGCCCGTAACTAGTGGGGGCACAGATTTTACCGGAAGTAGTCAAAACTTTGGTATCAGAAGAAAGCTACTATTTTTCTCATTTACCCTGTAAAATCTTAGGGCTAAAGGATGATAGGTTTAGATGTTATGAGCGAAAATATGTCCCATTTTGGTCGAACCAATATTAATTTCACAAAGTATTGAATGGTGATTACAAATTCACGTTTCAAAACGGTTTAAAATATCGGCGCGAAACTTTACAGATGGGATTTTGGGGTGAAGGCCATTCTATCAAGATCAAAAATTCCCCTTTAAACTGAAAATGCTGACCACTAGGTCTATTTATTTACCATCGTTTTGACCATGGAAATTTTATGTAAAGGTTTAAATTAACAACAAAATTCTAAACACAAAGGTTTAAAACAACATCACTTCAAGTACCAAGCAAAACACAAGTAAAAAGTTACAATATAAATTTCTATTTATTTTTACTTTACCTTTCTGTTTACACTTTCCGCGAAGATCATTTTTTTAAAATACAACCCAGAAATGCTACCCCTATACTCTTGTTTCATCTCGTCGAGGTAGTGGAAAATCACGGTATTAAGACTAAGACTTAAAAGCACAGGGGACCGAAAACAATAAGCAGACTGACATAGCTATTTTTATTTTTATTCGATAAAGTACCACACGAACGCCTTAAATCTAGGCTTCACTTTTTTGGTATCAGGGGTAAACTCCTTCGATGGGTTGATTCTTTTTTAAAACAAAGGGATGTGCTGAATGGCTCACATTCAGAATGGGATAGGATGTTATAAGGTGTACCTCAGGGCACTCTTTTGGGGCCCCTTTTGTTTTTATAAGAAAAAAATCACAAAACTCCACAATGTCAAAATATACTTTAGAAACAGTTCAACATCAATATTAATTTGGGATTTTTCCTATCTTACAACCTCTCATATGGTTATTTCATAAATAATCCAATCAAAAAAGTCTGTAGAGTGCTTGGGGTACTTCAAAGAAATTAGTGTAAAGACAGAGCAGACAGCCTACTTTGGAATGGTGCGCCCTCTACTCGATGACGCTGTTGGAGTTTATGACCCATGCTCCCAAAAGAATATTAATAAGTTGGAAGGTGTTCATAGGTGTGCTGCACGCTTCCTTTTGGGAAATTACAATTGGAGGGATAGCGTCTCTGATATGTTAACAGAACTTTAATGGAAATCTTTATCACTAAGGAAGAAAGCTGCAAGAATCACTTTGTTTGAACAAATGCTAGAATTAAGAGACCATCGCAATTTTACACACACTTGTTCGTCCACATCCTCGTAGAGGATGGCGAATTGCACAAAGTAAAGCCATAGCTAAACCACTTGCAACTAAAAACGCGTATAAATATTTCTTCATCCCAGAATTCAGAATTGGAATGACCTGCCCGATTCTACTGTCCCTCTATGGGGGAAAACAGAAGGCTTTAAATCTTCCATTATGGAAGACCTGCGGAATAAAAGGCTATACAATTAACTTGACTGATCACCCTACCTCCCATGACAGCAATAGTGCAAGAAATTTAAATAAAATAATGTTTGATCTCAAAATAATTGCAACAGATATTATTTTGGTGTTATACTTTGAACTTATGAGAGAATAACATATCAAAAGTCTAGAAGTATAAATAGCATTTGCAGGGGGAAGGTTTGTACAGGGGGAAATATAAAGAAGGTATAATTGTACTGAAATCTATACCATCATTTTGGCCATATCCTAAGGATTAAAAAAGGTATACTTTGCCTTATCTGTGGGTTATAGTTTAATAGTTATAGTGCAATAAATGTTCAAGGTCATCCTGGAGTAACATTTTCAGAATGATTCTTTTCAAATTGGTCCCAAATTCTTCATATAATCCCAAAGGACCAGGAAATATAATGCTTGCACTCATTTGACCATTTGGTCACATAATTAGAGGTCAAAATGTAACAATGATCGACATATCCTATGGGGTAATTAATACTTACAATCTAATTTACATACTAAAATGTCAAATGTAGAGCAAATATGCATTTTATGTTATGCGATATCACCGGACATACAATTTTAGACTAGTTTCGTCAAAATCGGAGCAATTTGAACAAATTACCCCAGGATGACCTTGAACCGTTACGAGCCTATAATCCTGAAACTAATGACCGTACATATGGCAAACTATACCTTTTTGAATCCTCATAACCAGATGAATAAGTTGGTGTAGGTTTCATAACAATTAGACCTGTTTTACTTTTTACCCCTATACAAAACTTTCCCCCAATTTTTACATGTTCCCCATTTTTTATTTTGACACATTCTGTGACAATTTAGAAGTATGATAACACACAAATTGTTTGTTGGAATTTTTAGGTAAAAAAACAAGCGTTTGTTTGTGTGTGTGTGTGTGTTGTGCGTGTGCGTGTGCGTGTGTGTGTCTATTCTCTTCACCACTGACCGTTTGAAGGGGGAGGGGAAATCATAAACCTAAAGAAACGGACAAATAAAACCTGGCCAACGCATTTTGATTTTGGAGCATTGAACTTGGAAAATGAAGATAAAATGCCTCATAGATAGAACATTTCATTTTTTAAAGTAAAAGTGATGACATTTTAATGTTTTATAAACTTTTAACTTTACAGTAAAATATGGTTTGCAACTTTGTTGAGTAATACCATTTGGTGGATTTGAGGCATTTATGTGGAATTTCCTTTTCAAAAACAATCGTTTTTAGGTTTTTGGGCTACCTATTGGAAACAAACTTGATTTTCCTTTTTGCCTGATTTGAATTCAGTGAATACATACAAGTGCCTATGACAAGCCAGATACTCCTTAGTTTAATAAAACATTTGATAAAAGCTATTTTATCATCTTTTCTCTATGAAAATCAGTCTTTAATTATATTTTTTTCTAAAAAGGTTCTGATTTTATCAAAGATTAACAAAGTTTTTCTTGGTTTACCAAATCTTTTATCAAACTAATGAGTACCTGGTTTGCGATAGATAAACATGACATAAATTTATCATATTTATAGCCGATATTATCGCCGATAAACATGATAAATTTAGTTGATCAAACTGAAACTCAGTTTTGCAACTTGAAATTGAAAAACTGTGTTCATCACTTGAAAATCGATTTTAAAAAATATCGATAAACTCAGTTTATCAGCTTGAAAAAGACGGTTTGCTCTTTGAAAAACTTAATTTATCATTTGATAATCATAGTTTATCAGCTGTTCAGCTGTTAAACTCGCTTTATCGTCGAAAAGCTAAGATTAGCGAATTACTGAGCATCCATCTGACCTGCCATAAGTCCAAACTGATCGTGTATGGGATAAAACAACTACAACAACTATTACATTGTTCAATTACTATCAAACATGAAATTGACTCCCGCAGTTCTGAAGTGGAAGAACGTAGACTTCTTGAAATGATTTCACGCTTGTCAGACGATATCAGGGAACAACAATCAATGGGAATTGACTGTGGCTGTCTGCCGATTCCCGTAATCAGATTTTCACGTTCATTCATCACACTCCGTTTGGAGCTTCCGCGGTTGGGAATATTACCCGAGCTTCGACAGCTAAGGGACATAACAACGGCCCCATAATGCAGTGGGCACACAGCAACCAGCTATGCTATGCATAATAACTATGCTATGCATAATGAGCTATGCTATAGCAGCAGATAGCATAATATGCAAATAAGTTTGACGCAATCGTCCAATGGCGGTGCGCTGAGGTGTCACCAATTTGCTGAGTCACTGTCAGAGGCCTGACGATATCATCTGGTTGGATAGATAACATCTGCTTCAAGATTTTTGACTTAAGTTGATCCCTAGTCTCGTGATAATTCCTTCTGTCATACATTTGTATCATCATCTTTTTCTTTCATCGAAGAGGTAGTATCATCTGCAATGATGATAATGTTCCAGGCGTAAAATAGTTGTTTTTAGGAAGAATACACCAATATGCATTAACCCATGTAAAAGATTAATTATACTTTGATTTACAATCATAATATTATTATAAATTAATGACAATAATGACGACGATGATGTTGATGATAATAGGGTTTTCACACTGAGCAGAATATCAATCAAATTTGCGATCGATCGCCGTTTATTACATTAATGCATCCGTTTTCTGAATACGAAACGCGCATGGGCAATTTTTTTAATTAAATATTTCTTTCAAATCATTTAAAATAGTGTTTTAATGCTGAAGTACATGGTCATCAGCTAGGTAACACGGCTTGTCACGTTGATTTCTTTTTTTTGGGGGGGGGCATAGAAATGTTTTCCAACTCTAACAATGGAAATCATCAGGGTGTCTAGTCTCTACACAAGTACATAAACGGTGATATTTCTAAGACTAAGTTGATTAAGTATTAAAATGAATTTTGTGGACGATTTGAAGTCTACAGGTGGCGATTGATCGATCTTCTGCTGAGTTGAAAAGCTCTAGAAACTAAAAAACGACAATGACATGACAATGTATATGACAATGGCGATGATGAAACAAACATGACGAGATAGATGATGTTGATGTCTAACAACAAAACAATAACGACTTAATGATCTAAAATAGTAATGAAGTTCAAGTTCTTTACCATTTTCTCCTGGTTGCTGAGAATTCGCAAACATTTCTGTTACATCCACCGTTTTGTTCTTGGGTTTTCTATTCTAAGAAATGCAACACATTAAAACGTTTATTAACCTTTTACAATTATATATATTTGCCGTTTATGCTTATTAACGTTTACAATAAAATACTCGAATACCCATTATATTTTTCAACCCGACGAGCATGCTTTGATTTTTTTATCAATGAAAAAAGAAATTACCAAACATTAAATTCAAAGTTATATTCTTAAAAATATATATATTACTTTTTCTAATCAAATCTTAACTGCAACAAATATTTAAAAATCAAACAAGCAGACTGTGGACACACCGTCACCCAACTGGACTACATTCTGGTCAGAAAGAAGTGGATTAACACAGAGCCTACAACAATTTTGAAGCTGTTAAGTCTGATCACAGAATTGTCTCTTGTAAGAGCCAGATAAGTTACCCTCAGAGTACTCCCTCCCAGAGATCCCATGAAAACAATCGACTGTAGGAAGGTAGTGGAAGATACAAAGCTTTATGAGCAGTATACTGTAGCAGTACATATAACGAGATCAACAATTGTTGACAAACTTGAAGACCAAAAAACTCCAACATAGTATATAATATCCTCACTACAGCCAACAAGAAATTGCACTGGAGATGGTACCTAGGGGAAAGAAGACGACTACTGCCTTTGCCTCAAATGACAAAGTCAACAAAACTAGAGAAAAACTGAAGAGGTACCATACTATATCCACAAGAAGTTCCAAGCAAAACCTTGATGCTGCTAAGGCGGCACTTAATGCTTACACCGTGGTGCTTAAAGGAAATATGTCATGATTCTGAATATTTGGAAAATTTGGTATGGATGGAAAGCTTAAGTAACGTAGATTACATATAAATCAAAATAAGTTGAAAATTGTCCACATTTGTTGAGTATTTTGCCCTTTTAATTTTCCGCCCAATAGCTTACTCGAAAACGATTCCGACAAATCCACATCGCAGGCAAATGGTGACGTCAAAGTGATGACCATCCATAATTTACGTCGTTGTGACCATCATATCGCAGTGTTGCCACTTTCCTATAACTGCGATCGATGTGTTTTTATATCAATAATAATTAAAACACAACGAAATGAAACAAAATATGTCATTCTGTAACTTTTTTTTCTAATTTTATTATTACTTTCATTAATCCATCAATATTACAGTGTCAGCAATAACAATTCGAGTCAACACGATGTTTTGGTCATCACTTTGACGTCACGAGGAGAGCAAAATTGGGCGCTTTTGATCAATGAAGCCGTGGCGAAAAATCCGCCCGTTTTCTTCGTATGTCAAAAAAGCAAAAATTAAAATGCCTCTATTTTGTTAATTTTACATCAAATTCTATTATTTTTCGGGAATTCGTGATGTATTTACATATATTTTATGAATGTAAGTCAAACTGAGCTTGACAAAAATCTTGACATATTTCCTTTAAGGAACATGTTAGGTCCAAGGCTGAAGCACTTCATCTTGAAAACAAGCATACTGCTGCCTGGGAAGCCCTGAGAGAGCTGACTGACAAGAAGGCTACCCAACCTATAACAATCAAAGGGAAATCAGCTGAGGAGTGCCTTAACACAGGTTTTCAATACTCTCTCAACCTTGATGAACCTTTCTTCAAACACAAGATAGCAGACACCCTTCCATCCAGACTGGACATTTTCACTATAGAGGAGCTTCAGAACTGCCTCAAGAAACTGAACAACACCAAGACACCTGGTCCCATCATTAGATTTTGGCGGGATTTAAAATTTTGGCGTGAAAACGGAAGTCATCTTGAAAAATTATCATCCCACTTTCCCTTTAATTTATCAATTATAATTGCAACACATTTGCAACCACAATCATGCACACTGTAACAATAACTTAAAGAGTTCAATGAAACAAGAGTTAACATGTTGTATAACAACCAAAATATAGGCAAAATGGCACACAGGTTTCATGCAAATTAACATGTTAGTCTTGCAATGCTTCCTTTTTTCTACCTTTTTGATGTTGTTTGGGAGGGTTTGTACAGCAAGTTACAGTAAGAAAACCTTCTGTTGCATTTTTGTCCAGGTCATACCGTAGATTGAGTGGACTACTATTTAACCTCCCATACACAATGTATTACCCATTTTCTTAATTTCGTCCAATCAATATGTGTCACAATCAAAAATTTGAATCACACTGTGCCGAATAAATTCAAATGAACAGCAACCACTGACTGATAAAAAAAACAGCAGACAACAGAGAAATAAGAAAATGTATTAGTTAAAAGAACGGAAACTTACCATATAAATTTCAAAACCGATTTTGATGAGGCAAAACAGGAGTGGAATTGATATTTGAATCTGTAAAAGACACAACAAAAAAAAATCTTCAATGACGTTCAGCAGCAATTCTATTTTACGATGAAGACAGGCAATAGAAAAGTTAAGTGATATGTTTTAGAAGTCAACCTACCGCCTGTATTGCGTCAGCATTTCTCGTTACTGGTGCAAATGCCACTAAAAAGAGAATAAAACTGAAAGGAAACAGACGTGTACAGAAAACTAAATTTATGATGAATCCAGCTCGTGGTAGAAAACATTTAATCTGGGTTAAATTTAGTCAAAATCAGGATGGCGCCGGGGCAGGGTTATGAAGGAAGTTAAGGCACTTTAAAAATATATTCGTTTCCCACTTTCAGGTGCTTTAGTGATGTTCCAGTGGGTAAGCTCTTGGAAACTTAAAATATTACAGTATTAATAAAGGGCCTCCTCGTTTTCTACAGACATACTGATAAAGGATTAGAACAGACAGCGATCCCAATATTACAGTGTTTTATGTTTTAAAATCATACTAAACTTAAAGGTGGAACGAGAGATTTCAAATAACAGGTGTACCCAAAAATGTGAAAATTCTGATTTTTGCACTGGTGTAAAGCTTTCTATCAAAAATATCCCCATCTGAAAGGATTACGCTGAGAACTGTTACTTTGGGAACAAAAATTGTGATTATTTTTTTTTATTTCCTATAGGAGCAAAATCACCTTTGTTTGTATTTTAAGAAAATATGGATGACTAGAAATCTTTCGTTGCACCTTTAAAATACATTCTGATATTCGCTTAACATACTATTTACAACCATTTAAGAGCTCATACTAATTATCGGGATTACTTTGACTTGATCAAATATAAACAAAACAAAATATAAGAAATTTGAAGGTCATGCTAACCTCATACAAGGATAAACAAGACAGAGAAGAAGACACCAGGAAATGTGGACCTTGTTGTAACCTTCGTGGAAATGTTTGTATCTAAAAATAATAAAGATTAAAGAACATAATTACAAAACGGCTGCACTTTAAAAGGTGACTTGGTTGGTCAAATAGAACATTGCAAATTGAGAAAGAACTCGCTTGCTCGATAGACATCATGCAAACAACCACACAAAGAGAACGACTGGCAGAAAGAGGGTAGCGTTTTGGCAACGGAGGAAAAAATCTAGGGGTTGCAATAACCCGTGTGGTTAGACTATGGTCAATTACCTTTACTATTTCATACCATAACCATAAAGAGAGGACCATAAAAAGCTGACATCAAGAGTTAAAAAGATTTCAGCATTTGAGATGTGGTTTATTACGGTGGTGGGTTACAGGCAATGTTGATAATTGTCTCAATGCTGGTATTTCCAGGGTGGCCTGTGTAGAGTCTGGTCCGTGACCTGATGTTTGCTTCCTATGAAGTTTTATTTGGTGCTATCGACTCATCCGCGTTTCATCTCGAAAGATAAAAGGAACTGATGACTGCATGTATACCGTCACAAAAATCACACCAAAAAAAGACTCCCACCACAGAAAGGTGCAGGGGGTCGCATGTGACCCATTAAATTGAAGTACTTTCAAATGTCAGCAACACAAATGTTTATAACGCCAAAATGATAAAGATGAAAAAAAATTGCCGAAATCGTGCCTTTTCTGTCAGCCAGCAAGTTTCTAGAGATCATAAGTTAAAAACTGCAAGACATTGAGAAGTTTTGTGATTGACTTTTTGATCAAAACATTCATCTGAACACACTGGTTTACTTTTGTATCGATTAATCTATTTCATAGATATAATCCCGTGTAAAAAAATGCCAACATCAACAATGGTCGACATTTGACATTGTAGTCAAATGTGGTTGTGGAACATATGACGGGGTGTGGATGTCTTTTGGTGAGGGTAAGGTTGCTACTGCTATGAATTAAAATTATTTGTAGTTACTTTTGACCATGAATTACACAACACACACGTGTTTGTTGTATAATTCAAATAGGAGGCGTTTATAATTGTTTCTTACATGTTTCAAAATTTTGCTAGCAATTTAGCATAGAATAAAAAGCGATTTTGAGCTTTGACCTTTCTCTGGGTCAAAGGGCACTTTAACCCCTAAATTGTATTCAACAAACTTTCAGGGACATTTGATATATGAAATGCTGTAACCGCAGAGGTAGAACCCAAACCCCCAAACCAGGCCTTTGCTCCCTAGGTATGAAGCCTGGGTCAGTGATTCTTTTTGATCAATTTTGGCTACAGTAGGCCCAAGTACTTGGTTATAATGGCATTTTTTAAAGCACACTGGAAAATAAAATAAATAAAAATAAAATAAATCTGCATCTAAGGTATTACTGTGGGAACTCTCTTCAATTGGGCAATTTTAGGAGGTTTTCTGTGTGTTATATCCCGGTGTAAAAGTAATTATTGCCACAGTCCGGGTAACGGAATAAAGCGTGAAACTAATGTTGCGTGAAGAGACAACTGAACCGAATGGCCTATTCTTTACCGTTGTAGCCGGACTGAGATTACGGTGGACTATAATTACTTCTACACCTGAACAGCAGCAGCAGGAGTAAATTTGATCTTTGAGATAATGAAACAAATAAAAATATAATCTGTTAGCTACGGGTACCTTTTCCAATGTCCCGATAACCATGCTAAAAGTTGAAATATCGAAGCTCCAAAAATAATTGCACAGTTGAACTGAACTGCCGTATTTTCGTTCCTGTCCCATGTCTAGAGAAAAAGAAACCAAATGCAAAACGAACATTTTGTTCTGTGTTACGGTATTACGTGGATGGCAAGGTCACAAACATAATGAGCTTTGTGCACAAATGATTTAAATTTTACAACACAATTTTTTTGTTCATCAAATGAATGAGCTTTGAATGTCCATGAAGTATCTCCACAATCTCCTCCATCAGTCGCAAATGTCCACTGGAATGCGTTTTCCCAGCTCTTTTGGCTTCAAAGACGGCAGTATTTCAGAATCAATAAAAGAACTGCTAAAGAGCTCAAGAACCTTTCAATTAAAAATGTCCCATGATAGTCTCATATAGAGTACCTTCAAAACTGTTGAGTCAATTTCAGACCAATGCACTGATTAAAACGAAATTTATGACTTATCGTGTATCGTGACTTATCGATGATGGGACACAAAAATGTATAAACGATACCGTACTTACATCAGCAGAAAATTTTGCAATGAGCTTGAAACCCATTGGTAGAATTCCTATGAAGAGCAGCACCTGTACACATTAAACACAATTGGGTATTACTTGATACACTGATATACTACGTTGTCGTGAAAAGTAAAACGGGTGTCATATACAGAAACAATCAGCTTTTTTGTACCAAGATAAGTAGAATGTGTCACCATACGCCATATCCAAAATTCGCGCTTTTTTTGACGAAAATGTTTGTTGTCTACGATATATTCTGCTTCGTTCAAAAATCACTTTAACTTTTTTTTTAAATAAATAAATAAATATTGTCCAAATACAGAGCTTACCGGTTACGTTGATAACCTGTTCCCAATTCCACTAAATTCAATGAGTGCGTTAAGTATTTAAATGATTTCTCTTCTTTGGTTTGAGTTCGTTATTTGTCAAAAATTACTAAAAAATAAAAAGAGCCATATCCAAAAGAAATAAACCAAACAAGACGCTAAGTTCACTGCGTGGCGCACCTGCATTTAACATCTGCATTTAACTGAAAAATGGGGTAATCTGACCACAAAAAGGGTCATTTCACACTTAATAACCACAAAAGCGGTTAAAGATTAAACCCAATTTTAGTTGGTGTATAGTTAACTCAATTTTGGATAAAAAATGATAACGTTGTCCGAAGTGTATTCAATTTTGTCAGCAGCGGATAATATTTTCTTTTGGAAAACGGTACACAGACACACACATTTTTTTTTTAAATAATACATATTGAAAGTTGGAAATTAAATGTTATATTTTTGTTGAACACAACAATTAAGCTCCACTTACCCATTTATTAGCAGGGCTGGTAAGATAATTAAATTTTATAAATGCATGAGGAGGAAAACAAACACAATTGGTGTATTCTTTATTTTAAAAAAAAATAGTTAACCTTACTAATTTCCTTCAAAAATTTGCATTTAATACTAAAGTTAAAGGTGTATATAAAGTGGATTTTGTGTTAATGGTGATGCAAATACGGTGGCAATAAGAGCAAATTTCGATAATAAAGTATTTTACTCACATGAAAAACAGTGTAGTGTATATACCAAATCATACCTGGGGAAGGAAACAAATGAACCTCGTAATTGAAATATCATGATTAACTTATCTAGACTAGGTGCATTTACGTTTAATCACATCTAAGCTAAATCCGGCTGCCCCACGGCGCCACGTTGGGTTTAAAGTTAGGTGATAACGCCGGCGCCTTGTACATGTAACCTGTTGTCCTAATGTGAAAACCAATTTCGGTTGTGCGTTTTTTTCTACGGATTCACAATAAGTTTATAGTTAACTCTACAATATTCAAAGTATTAAGGGACGCCTCCTAAACAACTGTCTGATAACCAGCGGCTCATAGCGGGTGAACTCTGATTCGTTGTTTAGAACAATAGACACCGGCAACAACTGGAATGCACCCGGTGTAACCAGCGACTCAGCGAGTGAGGTTTGAAGTCGTCCCTATCAATATGCGAGTGAATTGTGAATTCCCGAAATTTGCGTGAATTCATATTTTACTAACCTAAATGTTAGTGAGTCGTGAATTCGCAAAATTTGCGTGAATTCATATATCCCTAACCTAAATGTTAGTGAATTGTGAATTCCTGAAATTGTGTGACCTCTTCACCCTGAAACACTATATATCCTTGTTTTACTTTTATATTTTGCCACAAATAAAGTTCATAATTTCAATATAGGATACTAGACATGCTAGACAGGCTTATCGACTTCATCTCCCACTCCCTAAATCAACTATACAGCCTTTTATACAGCCTTTCTCAAAAAAAGGGTACAATCAGAAAAAAAAAATTCTTAAATATGAAATTTCAAAATAAGTCATTCTTACTTGGCATAATATTAAAGAACAAAGACAAGGCTTTCCAATGGTGTTTGTTTCATCTTGCATGCTTTTGTCAATCCAGGGATATAATCAATTGAGTGCGATACACCAGAATCGATTTTGTGCCACTTTTATGCATGGACAGTTGTTTCGCGCAGTTATGCCATGCTGTCTTGAAGCTCACAAAAGATTGAAACTTGACATAAGAAACAAAACACAGATTAAAGTAAACAAAGGAAGTCTAGTTTTATCGACACAAGTTTTAATAGTCAACATAATCAGTTCAATGATAAATATCTTCTTTTCATAAATAATAAACAATACAAAAGTAAAGTCGTCGTGCCGAGCAAGCTCGTGCGCGGAGTGCCCATCTCTCTTTCCTTAGCGTTTGGGCCAGACTCCTCCGTATTATTTTTTGCTGTGGGGGTTCGCCACTCCTCCCGCACAGCGAGTCTGTTACTTTCCCCAATGCTGGTACCCATTTATACACCTGGGTGGAGAGGAGTAACTGAGTAAAGCGCCTTACTCAAGGGCACAACACGTTGGCCGCAGTGGGACTCGAACCCACGACCTTTGGAGTGCGGGGCGAGTGCTCAATCCACTGGACCACACGTGCCCTCCAAACAATACAAATATTTATTGCACGTCAATGAAATGGAGCTTTGAATTTATTACAGAGTATCTGTTAAAATCATGCCAGAAGTAATGTTATTGAAACCAAAATAAACACTCCAAATCCGAAGAAATGGTTTAAAAATATTCCACTATCTTTGTGCATTTACTAATTGTTGAAGTCAATAAAAATTTGAATTTGGAAGCAAAGTATAAAGGTGTCGGTAGGAATTTACGTTTCATGACCATAAAAACTCTCTCCTCCAGGTTGCTGTACGCTCATGGTTCTCTTTTAACAAACAAACAGTAATTTCGAATGTTATTCGCTTTATCTTAAAGCCAGAACTTACTGATCAAAACTTCCACCAAACGTAACTGTTTTCGTATCTTTTAAGAGTTTCTTTATGAAGTTACTCCATTTTTTTCATATCTGTTTTCACTCAACCAGAAAGTGGCACAAACCCGATTTTTGTGTTCCGCAGTAAACTGGAGTTATCGCTCTATTGAAACAACCAAATGAGATTAAACAAAAAATACTGGAAAGCCTGGTCTTTTCTCTTAAATGTGATATACAAAACGACTTACTTATGTTGAGATAGTACTGAAAAAAAATTGGTTTTTGATGTACCATTTTTATACAGGCTGTAGAGAGAATCAACACATTCGATACCATCGTACACAAAACTAACGAACTCCAATTAATGCCAAACAATTTATATAATTCACAACAATATTCAAATCATGCCTCAAAGGAGTCATCCAGAGAATCCTTTCTTCTCTCTCCTTCCTCTTTCTCTATAACTTTCTTTCCTTCCTCCAGGGGTGCAAAAAATGCGGGAGCTGGGAGCGCCGCTCCGAGGAAATGGTTGAAAGTCTTGTAAGTACCAATTTGAACATGACATTTTGCTCCTGAGGAAAGAACATTTTTTTGCACGCCTGCAGGCTTCTTCTTCCTATCTTCTCTACCTCTGTTCAATATGTCCTGTTGCATGGAGCAAAATATGTTGACAAAATAGGTTTTCATCTTATATTATTCTATTCTTATTTATATCGGGCCATCTCACTTTATTTATTTGCTTAGAAATTGAGCGTCATGAACTTTTGCATACATATTTATATATTTAAAATTGTATTCATTGCATGCATGAATTTGTCATGTTATATCTAATCGATAAATATTATTGCCAACAAGTCTGTCTCACTCTTGTCTCGTCTGGTCTTGTTTTGCACAATGTAGCTATGTCATATTCTGTGTCCTTGTCTTTGCACTTTGTTTCGTCTTTTTTATACTATTCTTATTGGGTGGCCAAACCTTTTCGAGCTCTGCTCTCTTTTGGTCAACCCACCAATAAATACTTAATGTTTTTTTTTCTTTTTCATATGTATTTTGGTAAATAAACTGAAACTGACATTTTCGTGTCATTTCGTCTCCTATACTCATATTCCTATTCTGTATGCATGGTATCAGTAGGTTCCGTTTCGGCTCTTGATACTCTACATCGGTTATCACGGTCCCAATGCCGCCGTCCACTTTTGTTCTCATAATTAATAGTTTGCCTTTTGTCTTTCCACCAATATACCTAATTAATTGTTACTAATATGATCGACATTTTTTTTTTTATTTGTAGTTTAGTATTAATACTTAATTTGCCAATATCGTAAGTTTAGTAGGGTGGTCTTGCCACAGTTCTCTGTGTATATTGCGTGTATCGTCTATTTTATAAGACGTCTATTCATGAAGATTTCTATTCATGAAGATTTCTATTCATGAAGATTTCTATTCATGAAGATTTCTTTAAAGGTTTTAACATAGCATAGAAAAAAATATGACACTTACCGACAGTAGAAAACGTTGCAAAATAGGCTAAAAATATTTCCTTTTCTTTCTTTAGCTCAACCTTTATACTTTCTCGACCAGATTCAGTTGCGTTACTTACAAGATTTCTGATAAAAACAAAACAAAACATAACAAAATAATTTTTAACTTCTGCGCATGTTAGAAAAAGGCTAATTCCAGGTTAAAGGCACTATCAGTGATTTGCTAAATCGGAAAATCGAAAAAATCATCAAACATCAGATTTTGTAACAAGGATAGGTATTCTAACACGACGTACAAGTGGTAAGACCAAAACTACTAAAAAGGGACAAAATCGGATATTTTAGTCATTACTGTCCGTACGGGCACTTATTATTGAATGGAGATTTATATCTTTGAACAATGCTGCTTTCTTTCTTTCTTTTCTGTCATTTTGTCAGTCGGAAAAATAACTTAATGAGAATTCTACAGACTTATCCTACACTTTGAGGCTATTCACGCAAATTTCAGGATCTTTTGGGAAGATCACTGAGTGTCTGGAAAAGTTCACAAAAAACTCTCGCTTTCGGCTCTCATCCAGTGTCACTTGTTGCATCTGGTACCCAGCTCTACCCCCCCCCCCAAAAAAAAAAAATCTCAGAATAAAACCATTAGGAGTCTCTGAATCTTTCACTAGGTTTCATTTCGGTGGTAGTGAGTTCTCTGGGGTGAAATGGCTCCCTATAAATTTTAGAGTTTGATAAAACGTATAGCAGAATTTTGTATTTATTTCAGTACCAAATGAGAGATTTCACCATTTCACGATTGGGATATTTTTCAATGAAACGCCTTACATCAGTGCAAAAATCAGGGGATTCAATCTTTTTCTAAGGACATCCGATATGAAATCTCTCGTTGCACCATGAATTGCACGGAGAACTTGCAGGTTTTTTTTTTCCAAAAGCACAGAAGTGTGATACAGCGGATTGAATCACCTACCCCAGCTTTCATGTAGAGCTCACATAGTCCATGAGAATTGAATTCATGCCAGTAACACAACATCAGTAGGCGAAAACGAAACAGGCTTACTGCACCCATTGGCATACATGCGTTATTCCGTTATGGGGGAATAAAGTGCACGAAGACCAAAGGGTGCAAAAAGGCTGTTTCGTTTCACTGAAGTTTCTGCTTGTTGTCCAGAACAACACTACAACAGCAGACCAACAGTAGTCTCCTCAAGCCCCGCCCAAAGGAGGAGTTCCATACAATTTACATCATGGCAAATGTCCAAAAGTTGAGAACAAAAACCTTGACTCCATTGAGGTTTTCCGTAATACTACACCAGACTATATGTTGAACATGACAAAGGATGCCAGTAGAATTGAATTAATCCTTGATTCATCCACACACAAATCCATTAAAATTCTCCAACTGAACAAAGAATAATCAACACAGAAACTCATCTGCCGATAAACATGGGTAGGTTCTAGACATCTAACATCAGACAGAAGCAACATATGTTACTGCACCGAAAACACTGTAAAGTCAGCTTATACGACAAGGCTGAATCTTAACACCCAAGGAGGCCGTAATTTGAAGATTTAGAATATTTGTCAATGCATTAACGGTTATTTTTTGTAAAACTTGCAGCTTGAGGACTCCTACCATATGGATTTGTATGATAAAGATAAGGACCGACCCCAGTGCATTCGTCAGTCAGTATAATCACACGCGACCGCATGGGTCCGTGCAGGCAGCCCAAGAACCGAAGAGCTACCACGGACACATACGGTCATGTGCGATATTATCCTGACGAATGCACTGTGGCGAGGTTCTTATCCGTCATACACTTAAGAAGAAAAATATCAAATTATTACATACTAATGCACTGGCGCATTTTGAAAAGAGCGCGGCCTCGAAATTTTTCCAAATCCATATTTTGCCTGGTTGCAATGTTTTTACTTGTGATAACTCTCATCTGAAATGATGAAGTCCAAATCAATACATTTATGTGTGAACGGAATGATTTTGTAATAAAACCACTCCGGAGTGGTTTTATTTAGGAAACCAAAGTTCACAGTGTTATGCCACAAGAAACTGCACATTAGAGTTGGCCACCTTCGTATGCATGCAGTTTGACCAATGGGTCACTTTTGTGGTTATAGAATCAGTGAGGATGAGTTCATGATGTCCATGTAATATGTGATTTTTTTTAACATTATAGTATGACTTCTTTGTATTACGATACAGCATTGGTTGTGTGAAAAAATGTGCTTTAGAAGTACGAGAAAGATTAGACTCTAAAACTCTTAGAGTATTTTTTCGCACTTCCCTGCATTTCCATTAGTGATGAATTGTGTAAGTGAAATTGAAAGATTAACACCAAGACATTTCGCACTTTCTTTACCCTTTCAAAACAAACCAGTGATGGTTTGCAAATCAGCGACGATTTTCACATAAAAGGCGTTAAAGACTAATACAGATATGTATATGCGAAAGATGATTTTGTATTGAAAATTATTTTATTTGTGAATTCCGGGTTTCTTGATTCCCATAGTCCTACTTTACAGCAATATGATAGCAGCCAAACGTTTTGAACTGCTTTTCAAATTTGACAAATCATAACATTAGGCATTAGCAGGGTTATTGCCAGTTTGTTTACCAATGTACAAACTGGTGTTAATATCATGTATATATTTTCATTGCTAGTTGATATTTTCACTTTTGATCATATGATATATTTTTTCTTCCTTCCTTGCTCATTATCTACCCTTTAATTCTTTTTTATGTAAATAATATATATTTTTATTACAATTTCAATAAACAATCCTCATATTACCATGATTTCATCGAAATGAATGAAGCGGACAACAAGCCTAAATCAAATAAATTCATTCAAGAAAGTGTTGCCAATTTGGTGCCCATGAAGCCAGTTTTTGGGCACCAAAATAGAGAACACTTTCCTGAATGAATTTGCTTAATTCAAGGATTTTTTTTTGTTTTGTGGTCAATACTTCAGTTATGTAACGAAACAACAAGGTCTGAAACACGCTAAAACTTACAGAATTGTTTAGTTAATCTTATCAAGCCCGCCAAATCATACGTGGACTCTCAGTTTTTCTTGTTACTTGACACTTCGGAAGGGGATTTTAGTGTACGATTGCTGGTAATGTGTTTGCAAACGGCAACGTTGAAATTTAAGATGGCGATGACCTGGCAGCAGAAGACAGCAGCGTAAAGGCTGTCGATCAAAAATTTCACCTTTTGCGGCAATTTCGACATAACACCCTCGCCTATTTTTTGTTCCGACGATATTCCGCTACCTTTCTGTAAGATTAGTTTCATGTAAAATGGTAGTTTACTTCACCGATATCCAGTGATCACAACGCCGGCTTTCATAAAATCAGATCGTGATGCAGACGATGTAAGTGTGACGTCATGGCTCGCTGAGTCGGCTTCATTTTCTCGCTGAGCAGGGTGCTCTAATTTATTCAAGCTCGTTGTTAGGAAGTTAATTTTTTGTATTAAGATCAATTTTAAAAGTCTAACGCATACGGTCCTGTGAGGGAGCTTGTTCTCGTAAATTAAGATGTACACAAACGTTAATGTAATCGATTTCATAAAAGAAAAACATCAGGCCTTTATGGAAAATATAACATTTTGAATGGTGTGCTCAAAAAGGACATTATTTTGTAAAGTTCACCCTATATACTTTATATGATAAAGAAATATTTTTCAACACAAGAGTCATTTTAGCCAATATAAGGACATGTGCACTATGGTTTGTAGAAAACAAGTTTTTCGAGGGTATTTTTAGGATGCAGGCATGTAGTAAATCGGAATCAAGTGATTGACAATATTTATAGTTTGTACTAGAAACAGCGACTTGTGGTGATTGGTACATTATCTGATGATCCGTACATTTCTGATGACCGCTAGTCTTGTTCAAGACGCTATTATTTTCCTTTATACACTGAAAATTTGCAACATATTGCAAAACTCAAAGTGCACGGTCACGGGATAGCCAAGGGTTCGAGGTGAATTGCCACTGATGAAATAGAAGCTGATAGACCCAAGGGGGTGAAGCCATTCAAAACCAGTCGTCCGTGCTGGGCGCTGACATTTTGAATATTGCACGGAATAATTATTAGTTTGGGTGCTTGTATACACACATAATGTCAATTCGATACTTTTTTTTTTTTTTTTTTTTTTTTTTTTTTTTTTTTTTTTTTTTTTTTTTTTTTTTTTTTTTTTTTTTTTTTTTTTTTTTTTTTTTTTTTTTTTTTTTTTTTTTTTGTTGGTACTCATGTTTTCTTTGTGGTCGGCAAAACATGCGAGACGATGAATTTCTAAAGATTACGTAACGTTTTGCCTCTCTATCTATATAGAACCTCTTTGGATAGACCGGCAGAGCCATGCGGGGTAATTATGGTCCCAGTTGAAGCTACCCCGATGTTGCTCAGACATGTCAGACAAAATACACTAGATAATAGTAATACAATTGCCGTATACAATTTCTGTAGATGATAACACTAAAATACAATTTCCGGTACAATTTATGTTTCTACAAGAGTATCAGGGCTAGGGCTATCATGATGTTTCGAGGCAAACGGAAGCTTATATTTTACTCAGTCGCACATAATACGAATCGCTCACCAGCGAGGCGGAGCCTCGCGTCTTGTTCATTCTGTATTTAATACAATCTGATTTTCCTACCCACTTACGCAACTGCCCAGTACAAATACACAATTCCGCGTGCTCATTGGACAACAACGTGGCCCGTACATGTCAGTAAGGAATAGAGCATCATTGATTGGCCATAATAATACCGGTAGTCTGTCCGTCTGTCTGTCTGTCAGACCGCGTCTAATTTCTCGGAGACCGAGGGTCGCGCGTTCCTGAAACTTGGTGGGTGGGTGCCCCTTGACCTTCCGAGTTTGTATTGGTTAGTGGATCAAAGGTCATCGGGTCATTCAAGGTCAAAGGAGATCAAATGGGGTAAACGATGGTGTATGGACATGAAACTTGGTGGGGTCGATTGTTGATGCCGGGTCATTCAAGCCAGGTGATCGCGAAACCCAGGTGATTGCGAAACCCAGGTGATCGCGAAACCCGGGGACCGCGAAACCCAGGTGATCGCGAAACCCGGGGACCGCCTAGTATATTCATAAAGCTAATAATTCATAAACGCCCATACTGTATATGGAAAAGCAACGCTACGCGAAGACAATTTCGCAATCACGAAAAAAAATTCTTGAAATACGTAAAAACCGGCAGTACAATGTACACAAGACTGTCCGACCGAGCTGGCGAGCTAAACCGCAGACACCTGTGTTGGAATCCGGATACTAAAATAGGCTAGCTATGGCTATGATTTCAACTGTTAAGTATGACAATGCAAAAAATACTATTGTTTTACGGCAGTTCCCCGGTGATATAATTCAGATTCAGACTGCCTTGAACAAGGCTAATGACCCGCGTGTATTGTCTGATGACCCGTACACAGAACAGTGCAGTGCATTCGTGAAAATTCACGCGGATAACAATAAATAACTTAGCACGAGAAGTGTATAGATAAAGAGCTAGAGAAGAGTTGGCATCTAAATAACTTTATTCGAGTCGTGAAGCCAAATAATTAGATACGTATCACTTGCTACATTTTAGTTTTCTTTGAACTTTGGAATAATAATAATCCCTTTTCTTATAATCAATGGACAAAGACGTGTTGACGGTTTTTAAACTGTCGAATCGAGACAAAGTATGAACCGGCGAAGAACTCTGGTTTGTGAAGACTATGACCGTCTTTCTAATAATGCTTTCGGGAATTATAGACGAACAAAAGAAAGATATCTTTGAGAAACCGTTGTAAATTAAAACTCCCAATATCAGGCTGTTTCGTGGGACCGTCTTCGAATCTGTACGATCTGCTTTTCCACAAAAGACATTTTGATACAGCATTTCATTCATAAATTATAAAGGTGATCTAGTATAATTTTCAAAGTTGACAATTCATCATTAGTCAATTCAAAGTATTTTCCACAAATATTCAATCCATAAAAAAATTATACAAATATACTCTAAAATGTTACCATACAGTAAATCTCCAATGAAAGCGATTAATTTAAGAAATACTCACGTAAGGTCTAGTATAATCAGAGTTGCCACAATTGCAAATACTCCGTCAGTAAAGTCTGAAGAAAAAAAATAAACGTACAGAGCTGGCAAGGTCAATTTCGTTCAATTGTGTAATTACCTGATCGTATTCAAATTATGATAAATTCCTTCTAATTACCCTGCACAAAGCTGACTTCCCATATGAAATTAATGAGGCTCCCATATGAGATTAATGAGTCTCTAGCAATATGTGAATAAAATTTCACAAAGCTATAAATTAAATCTGTAATTACTGTAATGTAATTACTTCCAGTCACCCGTACCCGTATTTCGCTGTTTGAAATTGAAGACGGCGGTACTTCGATTACAGATGTGTTTCTATATATCAAAAACACTGTGCAAGAACACAACTAAAAATACGGGGGACCAGAGGAGTTCCAACTTAATTGCAAACTGTTAATACGGTTACTTCTTACTTTGAATACGGTCTGGGTTAGATCTCCTGGTAATGAGACGATGCCATATATATTTCTTGTCGTGTCGTGCTTGTCATCCGGATGAACTGATAAAAAGAAATATCAGGAAGTTTATTTTATTATACCTCATTAATATCCATGAGTTATTTGTACAAATTTGTATAATCGCGAGTGAAAAAAAAACCTATTTCGTCGGGTTCCCTACAACCTCATCCCCAGAGTCCTACGAAATGTAATAAAACAAATACATGAAAGAACAGGGCAATACTTGTTACAGAACTTCCACCTGCACCTTTCGGTTCAGATTGGAAGTCACATAGCCATTAAAAAGTAAAGGGGACGAACCTGTGTACACAGGAACGGAGTGCCCATCTCTCTTTCGAAGCGATTGGGCCAGACTCTATCATATATATAATGTTGCTGTAGTGGGATCGCCAAACCTCATCTACAGCGAGTCTGTTACCTTCCCAGCATTGAATAATGCCGGTACCCATTTATACACCTGGGTAGAGAGGAGTAATTGAGGTAAAGCGCCTTACTCAAGGACGAAACACATTGACCCCAGCGGGGCTCGAACCCACAAACTTTGGCGTGCGGGCCGAACGCTGATCTACTGGACCACATGTGCCCTCGCCATTATCTCGTCGGGAAAAGAAGTAGTGGAGCGGTTTGGACTGCAAAATTGTCGACAACCCCTCCCCTCGGTACAACAAAACGCAACCACTTCTATTCAAAAGATGGTAATAAATATTTTAAAAAATGATGGTTGTGGTCAAAAACTTTGGTGTTTTTGGTGTCAAAAAATCACGTTTTTGAGCTAAAAATTAAGATTTATTAATTTCTTAGCAAAACAAATTTCAATCATGACACAATACTATCAATCTCTACCATTTGTCTTATAGATTTCAGTTTTATACAATATTATAAAGGGTCTAGAATTTTAGCCCCCAAATCACCTTTTTCCTAAAAACATCCTTTTTATCACATGTCACCACAACAAGTATTACCTGAACCCTTTATGCAATGTATAAAACCTATATCAATAACAACAAGGATACCATAAAAACAAGATTGTAATATTTTTACTTTAAAAAAAATTAAAAAATAATAATTTCGCTTAATTTGCAGCCCATAATGCGTTTTTCGGCCTAGAAATCATCCCTGCCACCCAAAATTTCAACCACATCCATCATTTTCTTACATCTCATATGTTTATCCTTCAAATAAAGGTGGTTGTGTTTTGTTGTACCGAGGGGAGGGGTAACTCGAAAACTAGAACACTTTTTAAAGCTCGGCCACTCCGTTATAGATCGCACTCTTTCCCCTCGAACCATTTAGTGTTGCATAATACATATGATAACATATCTTAATGAATGGTTCGGTTTCATACCATTACAGAGACCATCATCATCAACTTAAAGGTTCGTTCATACAACACTGCACGTGCGTTGCGGTAAGTTGCAGTGCTCGAATACGGCCTCTGTCCAGTATACTGCATTGCGGTACTGCAACCGAGTTAAATTTAATAACTGCAGCTGCAGCAGGTTACGTTGAGTTGCTGCAGCAAGTGATCGATATATCGGCACTGCACTGCACTGCACAGTGCAGCGAGGTATGAACGAACCTTTACAGTCGTTAAACTCCCTTACACGGCGTTGATCTCTCTCTCTCTCTCTCTCATCTTTCTCCCTTCTCTCTTTCCCTCGCTCTGTTGTCTCGCTACCATGATTTGCATATTTGCTTGTCCGTCTTTTATCCAACGCTTCTCCGCCTCTCTCTCCCTGTTGTCTCTCTAATTCCCTCCCTTTCTCCCCTCGCTCTTTCTCTCTCTCTCCCCATTGCTCACATCCTTTATTCTATAACTTACATCGTTTGTAAACAGCGACTAGCATGATGGAAAATGCTTCGGCGAAAATTGCTAGAAAAAGAATGATCCATGCCTTTGAATAAATTAAAAGAGAGACTATTTCAGTGGAATAATTATTGCAATCATGCAAAGCAGCACTTCATGTGATATTTCTAAGAGTTGTACTTCGATGATAATTTTTTTTAATTACCTACATTATTAGTCCAAGATATATAGAAAAACACCCGAAAATACATACGTATAAGCTAAATTTTTCTGAATAGTTTCATGATGCTGTAAGGAACAACATATCAAAGTCCCTAATAATCCCCTGTGTGATATTTGAGAAATAAGGGGGGTAAAGTTTGTACAGGGGTCAATTCTAAAATGTTCCAATTGCGTTCAAATGTATACCAGCGTTGTGTCATGTCATAAGGATTGAAAAAAAGGTATAGTTTGCCCTATCTCAAATTTAACGATAACTATATAGAAACATCTTTTCAAGGTCATACTGGGGGGTAAAGGCTCAGAATGATCCGATCCTTTCCAAAAGCATATCAAATTGTTCGTCTCATTGTGTTCGTTTCTTGCTTATAGTGCTCATTATGACAGGTTGTTACAGGGGCTATGGGAGGTCACAAGCCACTGCCCTATAAGGTCAATATTTCGAAGATGTAGATAGTGGGAAGGAGCATTTTTTGCCATAACATGTACGAGTAATTTGGAATTCGTTTAATATAAATTTGAAAATTCGATGACCTTGAATAATTTTTGGCCTGTATGCCTAAAACTAAATTTCAAAAGTTAGACAAACTATACATATTGCTTATTCAGTGTGACTAGAAGAATACAATAGTCAATAATTTAGCTCAATTGAATCATTTTAATTTTTTTACCCCTGTATAAACTTTACCCACTTATTGCTCAATTAGCACAAGGGGGACTCTTGGGGACTTTTGATATATTGTTTCTCACAAGAATAGGAAACAATCATGAAAAAAATCAGCTACTTCTTATTTATTTCCGCCTCCTGGCTACATAGACCTGAAGTTCCTGGACTATATAACATTAGCTGCAACTCATGTACTTTGCAATGAATTACTGATCGGCAATAATCTTCATAAGAAATTCTCTTTTCTTTGAAATTCTTTCTTTACAAGCAAATTCTTAAAGACAGAGAATAAAAATAATTTAATACAAATAATAAATCACCCGGCTTCATCTTCGTGTCCCGTCGATTAACATAAGTGTACTTACAGCTATTTGATTAAAATACGAAATTGCAGCGGATAGAGAAGAAAGGCAGAGTAATACGCCAGCAGATGCACAGAACTCAATGGTAACTTCACGCTAAAGCACACAACAAAATATAAAAAATACAAGTGAAAATATAATGAAACCGAACAAGCGACTCGAGTGTCATAGCAAGCTAGTGAAATTTCAGAAAATATGTATGGCAGCAACGTAATTACAGCAATAACGGTAGCAAAATAACTGATTCATTACAAGATCACCGATTTTATATCTTTCTCGGCATAATGAAGTAACAAAATATCAAAAATGAAAGCTCCGAGCAATTGAATAAGGCATCCCATTTCAATCAAAGGGGAAAGCGACGACTTCTTTTTCATGCATTCGTCAAAATTCGTTGACCAAATTCATCAAACGGTGGTATCAATTGCCCGAGGGCAATCATTTTTTCAGGTAGGGATGAGCAGGCCAATTTCCGAACTTGGTAATTCGAAAAACTGATTTTTGTCTCTCAAAGTAAAGGTTTGAGCTAAAATTCGGGCTGTTTAGCTTCTGAGGCAAACATTCTATTAAAAGTGTACCTTAAGAAATGAACTTGGGATCTTATGGAACTACTCATACCCGTACCACTTCCCTATATCAGCCCCCCCCCCCTTCCATATAGATCGCTGTCATGCCGTTTTTGTAATAATTGTTGTTTTTGTAACATTGGTTAATAAAATATGTAGGGACAATCCGTCATGTAATCCGTCATGCTTTAACCAAATCAAGTTCGTAGACAGGCGCGGCTTGCAATCGAATGTCATAAATAGGTCATGTATTGGATATAATACTGGTCAGACAGAAAAAAATAATACTATTCAAAAAACGTAAAGGTTATCGCATGGCAAGAACGTAATAGCTTTTATTGGTCTCTTGAAATGGCTAAATTTTCATTCACTGTTTGTTTGTTTGATTGTTGTTTTGTAAAGGCACTGCATGTTATGTTACAAGCAGCCTTTCCTTTGTCATATGAAATTCGAATTTTGTTAACGTAATTTTTATTTTGTCTGTCATAGGTGTGGCTATCTCAAAATGATCACTAGTGAGAGAAATGTTATATTCTTCTACTTTAATCCGAATGTTTGGCATTACTCTAAGCTTAATCTATTATAGGATTAGACTCTAATCTGAGACAAATATATGTTGTCTCAGCTCTAACACCAACCAGACTCTAACCCTAAACTTACAAATGAAATCACTCTGGTAAAAAATAAGCAGAGTAATAAAAATGGAATTCTTGACCACTATAAAAATAAAGTGGTCAGGCCTGGGTAACCAAATTCACTAGATGGAAAGCATCGGTTATATGCATTAGATGGAAAGCATCGGTTACAAAATTCACCTTACGTATGCCTTCTTTCATCATTTTCTTTTGTCTATAGGCAAAGATCACAGTAGAAATCTGAAAGATAAACCAGCATTTCAATATAACATATTGTAGTATAAAAATAAAACAACTATTACAGCAATAATGGCATATTTTATAGGAAACACGCCCCCATTTTTTTAAATATCACAGATCCCCGATCCTAAATAGGGCTAGCCTGTTTTTACATGTAAAAGTCGATTTTTCGTCAATCGTTTTAGCATTTTTTAACTTTGACTTAAAATCAAAGTTGGTGAAAATTTCTATGCATAAGCCTATTATCTAAGAGCAAAATCGGACAAAGATTTGTTTTGTGATATTTTTTCCAAAATATTTCTCATTCAAATAGTTCGTCTATTACATAAGCAATAAGGCCATCCCCTATTGCAATAGTATTTCCCTACTTTACCACTACAATCCTGACATAACATCACCCATAGAGTTCATGATTTAGAGTGTTTGTAATTTAGTAGCAGAATCTACATGTATTGACTTTCAGAGAACCGAGAAACAGACTTCTCATGCATGCTGTTGAAAAATTAACGGCTGAACCTAGACGTTCTTCAAATGCCGCAGTTTTTTTCAATTGTATATATCTTTATAGCTTGAAGCATAATAAGGTTATCATGGTCAAGACCATTTTCAGTACATCTTACCTGAAGTAGAGATATCGTTGCTAGGCAACAAGCAAATAACACAGTTCCGAGAGGGTCCTCATAATAATCACTTAAGAGTGCTGTCTGTGAATTTAAAGAAAATGTTCGGTAAGATTTATCTGTTTTGTGCTTTAAACGCATGAACATGGAGATAGGTTGAATTAACTAAGTTTATGGATGTAGTTTGCAAAAGATGCCTTACCGCAAACGGCAACATCGAAGCTATGAGCAGTTGAATCTGAAAATCAAGAAAATATAGGCAAGAATTAAGCAATCTCTTGTGGTTATACCAGTTCAAAATTACCTCCCCTGGCTGGAAATGATCTATTCGAACAAAGATATTGAGTCTTAGCAAACATTCTAGCAAAGGACTAATTTTCGCAAAACATAGGGGCAGGTGCAATATTACTACCGACGGTTAACGACGGTTACGGATGGTGAACGACGCGTTAACCATTAGTCAATGCAGCAATGTGACATCACCTAAAAATACGGCAATTTAACCACACGACGAGTAAATATGACGATTTATCGTGGGTTTCATCGCGCAAGGCTCCCAGATCCACACACGACCTCTCAGCGAACATTTTACCGTATTCATTCACAAAAAAATTAAAAAACTAACAAAAAAATTGCAGTTTTGACTCTCCAAATCTTAACCACAGTTTAGGAATATGGCTTTAAACAGAGCATTTGGAGTAGTCAGTTGTGTTGCATTTTTTTGCTTTTCAAATCGAAACAACTTGGCAACTGGCAATTGACAGCCAAAAAAAGCAACAAATCTGTAAAATTTACTAAAAGTGAATGTCATTTACGAAGAGGCCGATATTGATTACGGTAACCGTCTGGGGTGCATTGATGTAATCTCTGCGATATAAGTGTTGGACTGCTTGGATGAGCAGAAATCGATTCTGACCTTCGTGGTATAAAAATTACTAACGGGACGCAGTATAAAACTTTTTTGGGTTGGTTTGTTAAAATCAAGTTTGCACTCGACGAGAGTACTATAATCACTCCAAGGAAGTATCCACATGTTTGCTTTCAGGTTTTGACGGCCCTGGTTGTGGAGATCACAATTGGGTGGATCTTGTTTTGCCCCAGCTGATGGAAGACTGTGTCGTTGTTGTTTGAATTCTAGGATTGTGTCATTGATAATTATTGCTTGAAAAATTTAGCTGAAGTTAAAAAATATTGGTTTGGCCGTTGGAAAGGAATTTCTTAACATCCATTAGTCCTTCCCACAGCTCAACAGTCAACATGCATAGTGTTTTGAGAACCCGAACAATATTAAAATTATGCGGAATTTGCCACAATTTTAATATTATTGTATCCTAGATCCGCCATTTTTAATGGAAGGTATGTTCATCTATATAATATGTAATGTATATGCTAAACTTCTTACGTGCGTGTAGAATATCTTCCTCCCCATCCGTGATATTATGCTATCATAATATGAATTATATAACTCATAATAGATTCTAGTCATTTAATTGTTTTGTACTTTGTGACACGTGACTATAATAGAGCTACCATCATCTCAATGGTCTACAAAATGAAACTTTAAAGAGTTGATGGTTTTACTAATCATATGCCTCTATTTTCCACCGCACGATTACGTAAACATGCCATGCGGTACAGTATGAGCGACAAAACGAAGTCTGATTGAAGAGGTTTTTGTTAAGCCGTCCCCGTTAAGTTCGTATTTTCATCTCTCGTTCGCTACGACTGTACAACGTCATAGCAATGTATGGAACGCTGCCAATTCCGAAGCCAGTGACTACGCTGATGAAAAAAGGTTCCTGTGCAGACGATAACCATGGCGTACACTGAAGGCGACTCTCGATTTGCGCAAGTAAATGAATCAGATCTTGTGGATTTTAATGACGAGGGCGATTCAAAAAAACCAAGGCAGTCAAATAAAAAACGCTGTCAAGATTCTGTCAGACTATGCGTAGCCCGGGGAGCAGCCTGGATAGTAGAGGCTTTATCGGTGATGGTTGATCTGGATGCGGACTTGAGCAAATTCTACGCGGGGCTTCGCAAAATGGACGGAACGTTATTCAAAGCAATCAAATGCAGGTATTAAGATTCGGACTGACGCCACTTTAAAGCTATTCATGGTTGGGATTTGGTCAAAGAACACAGACTTCACGCAAAGTGGATAAAGGCTTAAAGGCAGTTTTAGTTTAAGTTGAAGAAGGAAGGTCTTTGTAGTGTGAAGCACAAGAGTGCCATCTCAACAGGCAGATTTTTCTCTAATCCAAGGTTCTCCTGTTACTGAATGGATTACTCATAGAGGATTGCAGAACAAAGTGTTCATTGACATTATATGTTTTTATATGCAATCGCGGGCAAGAAATCTGCGTTCAATGACCCCAGCAGATTTTAGTGTAGAAGTGGACGGAGATGGGATTCACCTCATAAAGCGCCGCGATAAACTGACCAAGAATAATCGCGAGGACGACGATGAAGCAGAGTGGAGGAGGAGTGTATGAGCAGGTGCCAGGCGATAAGCAATGTACAGTGAATTCATTTCTGAAATACAGCTCCAAGTTGCATCCAGGTTGTCCAGCTTTGGCAACACCAAAGGAAAAAAGCACAAACAGGAGAGAAGCCGTGGTATTGCAATGGGCCAGTTGGACAGAATACCCTCGCCAAGAAAATGAAAGTTATTTCTACCAGCGCAGAGGAGTGCTAAGGTCTACACAACCATGGTTTTGTCGCGGCACTGTGTCACCCTACTGGGAAAGAAGTGGCCTTCGCGAATCGGACATATGTAGGTGAGTGGGAAACATAGTGAGCAGAGTATGAAAGCTTATAGTAAGACGAGTGATGGTAAAAAAAAAATTGTTGGGGCTCGTGAGATGTCCGGAGCTATAGCCCACAAAGTAATGCCTCGGTAGCCACAGTGAGTCAGCCCTACACCTCAACGGATTCATTCCAGGACAAGGCACCGCCCATAAGCCTAGGATAGGCCTACCGAGTCTACGGCAAATCAGGAAACTTCTGCAGGCCTACCTGATGTCCAACCGGATGGAGATCTATTGCCGCTTTCCCAGCACGATGAGATCATACGTGACCTTACCATCACCACCATCGTGGCAGAGATGTTTTAAATTTGGGTGTTAAATCCACACAGAGCGCGGACGTTCAATTTTCCACAAGGTGTTGTGCATATGCACAACATATAGTTGATGTCAAAACCTGGCAGATTATTCTTTATATGGGTGGCCTTATAATTTTGACTTTTTGAGGCTGCTTTTGAACTTATTAATGTTGGAGAAAAGAAACGATTGATGGTGGCCGTACAGTCAGTTGAAATGTTATTAATCGGATTGGACTTAAACTGGATTTGGAACTTTGATTGCTTTGAACTTTGAACTCTAATTGAATGCTAGGAAAATATCACCTCGGGTATGGTTCTAACAAAAGGGAAGTACGCTTTTTGCTTCATTTCAAAATCATAGAACTTGCATTCTTTTCATCGCCTAGGCACGGTGAGAGCCCCAGCCTACGAGCTAGATTGCTATCAATATTAAAGGACCAGAATCTATGTATTGAGTTATAATAAAACAAATATTAAAGCCTTTTATCGTGTGTGGTATAAAAATATGATTATCACTCGGTGAGGTGAAAGATGGATTGTCCATTTCACTCGCCTTTAACATCACACTCATAGTCAGTTAATATTTGTATAATGTCTGGCCTTTTGAGGTTATGATATTAATGCTATCATATAACATCAACAGGCCAAGTACAATTCATGGAATCTTTAAACATCGACGTGGTCTCATCGGATTTCAGTCCATTAACAATCAACCTGTAATTCTAGAATAACGAGTATTTTAGCGTAATCATAATGCTTCTCTCGACACGGAGCACCTCACGCACACGTTAACTTAAACCCATTTCTGAAAAACTCTGAAGGATGGCGTACCTATTATAAAAGTAACCAATAACTTTATATCAAAAGTGGCCATCGTTTGGAGTACAAAAATTTCTGTATATAACTCGATGGTAACAAACGAAAGTTATTGAGCACATTATTTGAAGTCGTCATAGGTGGCGGAACGGGGAGGTAACGTTAACCCTAAAGTGATTAAGGGGGATTCAATCCACACAAAAATCTGTAGAGAGAACCAAAAAATCAACCTAACGCTAAAATTAATGTCAGATTAAATTGTCCGTAAAAAGCATAGAATGCTACCAAAGAGCGTTGATACCATTTAAGCGCTGGACTCCACGCTTAAACGCTGCGTTCTCCCGGAGTGAACTCGGTCGTCACTGATCACCCCTCCTAATTGTGTAGCTTCCGCCGCAACTCGCGTTATAGATGTTAGCTGATTGATTGCTTTCGTCTCTTATTGTCTGGTATGTCAAGAAACCAATGCAGCTGGTCGTCTTAATTATGAAGGATACTTTCTAATAGAACTTACCACGTGATTACAATGACTACCATCTCCAAAGATGCTCCACCGCTTCATATAACCTGGTGATAAATAGTGCAAGATATTTTCAGATAAAATTATGGTTTGACCTCAAAATAATTGCAACAAAAAATTTTGGTTGTCGTTAACTTAGAAATGATGAGGAGGAGATAACAAATCAAAAGTCAGAAGTAGTTGGAAAAACATGAATTTACAGAGATGACTGAGAAAATACAACGTGGGTCTAATTGTACTGAAATCTGTAAAACATTTTGGGCCATATCCTCAAGGATTAAAAGGTATAGTTTGTCTGTGGTATGTTTACGTTGATATGAGGCAAAAATGTCAAGGGTCAAGGACGGTAAAATTTTGAATGATCCGAATTCTTTCAAAATGGGTTCCCCACAATTCTTCATATAATCCCCAAGGACCAAGAATATTAACTTGGCACTCATGTCATCATCGTCAGGTCATTAGTGTCAAAAATGTAACAATTATGTACATATCCTATTAGGGGTCATTAATACTTAATATCTATTACATTAAATGGGAAAGACAGAGCAGCAAAATGGATTTCATGTTCTAAGATATACCAGCAACAATTTGAGACTAGTTTCGTCAAAATCGGAGACTATGAAAGAATTACCCACAGAATGACCTTGAACTGTATGAGCCTATAATCCTGAAAAACTAAATGACCGCAGATATAGCAAACTATATTGTTACGATCACCTTGACCAAGGCCAAACCACCTCAAAACTACGGATTCAAACTCGGAATAACTAGAGCAAACCACTGTAGCTGATTACAAATTTTTAACACAAAGAGTATTTATTTAAGTGGGTTGTTTTTAAATCAATATCAATCAAACATCAATTAGGTATCATCATAATCAAAGAGTAATCTATATAATAAAGTTGTTACATTATGAACTACTAGACTTACGAACCTGGTCGTTTTTGTGG